>PJEM01017218.1:0-22892 GCA_004023845.1 Helogale parvula | reverse complement strand
ACACACACACACACACACACACACACACATATCTCAAAAGAATGAAATCTTGCCATTTGCCATTTAGTGAATGGAGCTAGAACATATTATGCTAAGCAAGATAGCTCAATCAGAGAAAGGTAAATATCATATGATTTCCCTCATATATAGGGTTTAAGAAACAAAACAGATGAAACATGAAGAGGGACAAGGAGAAGACAGAGAAGCCACAAGAGGCTCTTAACATTAGAGAACAGCTATTTCTCAAACATGGTGGAGAAGTATGGGAACCCGAAATTCCCTCATCCCTCAAACACACCAGTGTTGAGGCCAAAGGACTTTGAATTCCAAGAGTCTGGGCTGCAGAGTGACAAAGACATCTCCAGGTGCCCACAGGGCCAATCTGGCCTGCCATAGGTGCATGATTGGGAACTGGGAGAGATGAAATGAGCTGCCTAGGCATGGATGGGTGGGATCCCCTTCTGCAGAAATACAAACAGAAGAGAAGGAGAGGCTGAGGAAGTGAAGGACTGTATCTGGACAAAAGAGAACCATGGTCCAAGATGGAGAAAGATCTAATCTCTATCTCTGGGACTATCTCAAGACTGGGGACAGCTGCACAGTTTCCAGACCTGGGGAGGAGGGTAGCCAGCCCTGGGCTTCATAACTAGTTCAGAGTTGCAATCTGCAGCGGGAGAAAGCAATTCTCTCCCTGAAGTGCTGTGAGAAGAAGGTATATAACCATTCACAGGGCAAAAACTGTCTGTACCTGCCAGCCAGAGACCACATATCAGCAGGCAGAGGAGCACTTCCTCAGAAATGGGGTGCACGGAAGAGGACCCTATAACACATCTGGGTTTAATGTAGCACATTACATTGATGAGTTTCATATATTGAGGTGACCTTTCTAAGAATGCACTTGGTCATGATGCTGAATTTCATTTGATAATATTGATTTTCTCGAAATTCATAAGGATATTTGTGTGTGTGTGTGTGTGTGTGTGTGTGTGTGTGTGTGTGTGTGTTCCTTGTAGTGTTTGTCTGACTTTGTTACCAAAATAACTCTGGGCTCATACAAGGCTTAAAGACTACTCTTTCCTATTCAATTATTTGAAATAGTTTGAGTATTGGATCAGTATTTCTGTAAATGTTTGGTAGAATTTGTTTATGAAATTTTCAAGCCCAAGCCTTTCTTTGCTAGAAGATTTTTGGTTACTGATTCAGTCTTCATTATAGGAATATTTAGGTTGTGTGTGTGTGTGTGTGTGTGTGTGCACGCGCGCGCGTGTGTGTGTGAGTTGGTATGTGTTTTTGGTTAGTTTTCTGTTTCTTGGAACTGGACCAATTAATCTAACATACCCTTGTTTTATACAATTGTTCATTGTATTATCTTACAACCATTTTTATTTCTGTGAACCTAGTGGAAATGTACTAACATTTATTCTGATGTTAGTCATTGGAATTCTCTCCATTTTTTACTCTACTTAACTAACGATTTGTCAATTTTGCTGATCCTTATGAGTAAGCTAATTTTGTTTACTGCCCATCGGGATGTCTTCTTTGCAGAAATATCTGTTCATGTCTTCTGCCAATTTTTAATTGGACTATTTCATTTTTGGTGATGAGTTTTATAATTTCTTTGTAATCATTTTTCAGAGGTTATTTGCAAATACCTCCTGATATTCTTTAGTACATCTTTTGGTTTTGTTGATTGTTCCTTCACTGTGCAGAAGCTATTTATTTTGATATAGACCCAATAGTTAGTTTGCTTTCGTTTCCCTTTCATCAGAAGATATATTGAGAGATGTTTCTATGGCTGATGTCAATGAAGTTACTGCATGTGTTTGCCTCTAGGAAACTTATGGTTTCAGGCCTCAATTTAGGTCTTAAATCCACTTTGAAGTTAGTTTTGTGTGTGGTGAAATAATGTATTCCAGGTTCATGCTTTTGCATGTTGCCGTCCAGTTTTTCCAACAGCATTTTTTGAAGTGACTGTTTTATCTTATAGGATATTTTTTTACTGCTTTGTTGAAGATTAATTGACCATAGAGTTGAGGGTTCACTGGTACTACATTTTTAAAATATAATTTGAAATCAGGAATTGTGATGGCTCCAACTTTTTTATTTTTCCTGAGGTTGCTTTGGCTATTCATGGACTTTTGTGTTTTCATGCTAATTTCAGAATCGTTTGTCCTAGCTCCATGAAAAATGGTGGTGGTATTTTAATAGAGATTTCATTACATGAATAGATGTCTTTGAATAGTGTAGGCATATTAAAATATTTTTTCTTCTGATCAATGAGAATAAAATGTCTGTCTGTTATGGGTGTCATCTTACTTTCACAACTTTGGCTAGGCTTATTCCTAGGTGTCTTATTATTTTTAGTGCAGTTGTACAGTGGATACTTTTCTTGATTTCTTTTTTGCTCATTCATTATTGTTGTATAGAAATGCAACAGAGGAGAGAGGAGAGATGGCAGAGAAGTAGCTAGCGCTATATGTTTCACCCGCCTGCATCTATCAATCTAAGAAGGACTGAGGCCACAACACTCTGGTGCACAAGAGTCTGGGAGGAAAAGAGATTGAGTCCACTAAGAAGACAGCCTGACAGGTGCGTGAGTGTGAACTGAGAGAGACAAAAATGGGCCAGGACCCGGAGGCTGGAAGGGGAGTGGGACCCCACCGTGTAGAGCTGTGCAGAGCTGCAGAGAGATGAAGGGAAGAGAAAGAGGGGCTGAAAATGCTCATAGAGCTATCTCTATGGGAAAAGAACAGCCTCTGCCAGGGATAGAGAGGGATCCTATCACCCCATCTATAACCAAAGGGTCTGGGGAGAGAGATTCTTTCTCTCTAGCTGGAGCACTTTCCTTGGGCTCATCGCCCCAATCCCAGGCACTGCCAGGAGAAATTGCACCCCTACTCCCCCTACTAGACGCCCAACGAAGAAACCTCCTGCTTGTGGGAGTACATCTCAGGTGGTACCATTAAAGTGCATGGAATAGGATCTGGAAATATGACAGGGATTGAAAAATACAACGAGGATCGTTGCAGCACAAGGAGATCAGACTCAAAAGAGTGAGTTCCAATGCTTGGTTTCAGAAGGGAATGGGGCACTGTCATTCTTCTCCCCACAATCAACAAGGTGCTGGGAACAGTCCTCAAGAAATGTCATTTGCAACTATCATTTTCCATTCTATCGGTTGCCTATTAGTTTTCATGATTGTTTCCTTTGCAGTGCAGACGCTTTTTATCTTGATGAGGTCCTAAGAGTTCATTTTTGCTTTCATTTCCCTTGCCTTTGGGGATGTGTCCAGTAGGAAATTGCTGCAGTTGAGGTCAAGGAGGTTGTTACCTACATTCTCCTCAAGGGTTTGATGATTTCCTTTCTCATATTCAGGTCCTTCAGCCATTTTGAATTTATTGTTGTGTATGGTGTAAGAAAGTGGTCTAGTTTCATCTTCTGCATGTTGCTGTCCAGTTCTCCCAGCACCACCTGCTAAAGAGGCTGTCTTTTTTCCATCGCATACTCTTTTCTGCTTTGTCGAAAATTAATTGGCTGTACATTTGTTGGCCTAGTTCTGGGTTCTCTGTTCTATTCCACTGGTCTATGTATGTGTGCCAAAACCATACCGCCTTGACGATGACAGCTTTGTAGTAGAGGCTAAAGTCTGGGATTGTGATGCCTCCCCTTTTGGTTTTCTTCTTCAATATTACTTTGGCTATTCTTGGTCTTTTGTGCTTCCATATGAATTCAGATAAAGGGCTAGTACGAAAAATCTCCAAGGAAGTCACCAAACTTCACACCCAAAAAACAAATAACTCATGAAGAAATGGGCAGAAGACATAAACAGACACTCTCCAAAGAGGACATCCAGATGGCCTACAGGCACAATTAATGATGCTCTACATCACTCATCATCAGGGAAACACAAATCAAAACCACACTGAGATACCACCTCATGCCAGTCAGAGTGGCTAAAATGAACAAATCATGAGACCATAGATGCTGGAGAGGGTGTGGAGAGTGGCACACTCCTACACTGTTGGTGGGAATGTAAATGGTGCAGCTATCTGGAAAACAGCGTGCAGTTTCCTCAAAAACTATCAAAAGAATTCCCCTATAACTCAGCCATAGCACTGCTAGGGATTTACCCAAAGGATACAGAAGTGCTGATGCATAGGGGCACATGTACCCCAATGTTCATAGCAGCACTGGAAACAATAGCCAAATCATGGAAACAGCCTAAATGTCCATCACTGATGAATGGATCAAGAAGATGTGGTATATGTACAATGGAATAATACAGGGCAATGAGAAAGAATGAAATATGGCCATTTGTAGCAAGGTGGATGGACCTCGAGGGTGTCATGCTATCACAATAAGTCAGGTGGAGAAGGATAGATACCGTATGTTTGCACTCATAGGTCTAACAGGGGAATAGGAGAAACCTAATGGTGGAACAGGGGGAGGGCAAGAGGGAAAGAGTTTTGAGGAGAGAGAGGGACGAAAAACCTGAGAGACTATTAAATACTAAAAAGGAACCTGGGTATGAAGAGGGGAGGGGGAAAAGAGGTGGTGGTAATGGAGGAGGGCATTTGTGGGGAAGAGTACTGGGAGTTATATGGAATCCTATTTGACAATAAACTATTTAAAAATAAAAAAGTAAAATAAAACATTAAAAAAAGAAAAATAAGAAAAGAAGGGAATGGAAAAACATTTATCATACTAACGAATGTCAAAGAAAGCCAGAATACCAATACTTATAGTAGAAAAACTGGTATTAAAGCAAAGACTGTAACAAGGAATGAAGAATGGTACTATATCATAATAGTAAAAGACAATTCAATAAGAATATTCAACAATTGTAATTATCCACCCACCCGAGAGCACCTAAGTATAGAACACAGTTAATAAGAAACATAAGGGAACTAATTGTATTAATACAATAAGAGTAAGATTTTAATACCCTACTTACATCAATGGATGGATCATATAAACAGAAAATCAACAAGAAAACAGTTGCTTTGAATGACACATTGGACAAGATGGATTTCAGAGATATATTCAGAATTTTCCATTCTAAAACAGAAG
Source organism: Helogale parvula (assembly GCA_004023845.1). Classification (NCBI taxonomy): domain Eukaryota; kingdom Metazoa; phylum Chordata; class Mammalia; order Carnivora; family Herpestidae; genus Helogale; species Helogale parvula. Next base: position 17,822 of record PJEM01017218.1, on the reverse strand, counting down.
AATACACATTCTTTTCAAGACCACATGGGACATTCTTCTGAATAGATCACATTCTAGGTTAAATATCAGCATCAATAAGTGAAAAAATATTTGAATCATAACATGTATCTTTTCTGAACACAATGTTATGAAACTTGATCCCAACCCCCCCCCCCCCCACACACACACACTTGAAAAGAGCACAAATACATGAAGGTTAAACACATACTACTGCAAAATGAATCAGTCAACTGGGAAGTCAAAGAAGAAATCTAAAACTACGTATAAACAAAAACATAAATGGCCAAAACCTTTGTAATGCAGAAAAAGTGGTCCTAAGGGGGAAGTATATAGCAATACAGGGCTACCTCAAGAAGCAAGAAAATTTTCAAAAACAAAAAATTCTAAGCTTACACAGAAAGGAGCTAGAAAAAAAAAGGTAACAAATGAAACCAAAAACCAGCAGAAGGGAAATCATAAAGATTAGAGCAGAAATAAATGACACAGAAAGTAAAAAGCAAAAATAAGAACAAACAAACAAACAACAACAACAAAAACAACAAGATAGATCAATGTCATTAGGAACTGACTCATTACAGAAATTAATGAAATTGATAAGTCAATAACAAGTCATATCACAAAGAAGATAAAACCCCAAATAAATATGAATATAAATGAGGGTGGAGAAATAACAACCAACCCCACAGAAATTCAAACAATTATAAGATAATATTATTAAAAAGAGTATACCAATAAATTGGATATCCTGGGAGATATGCATAAATTTTTGGAAACATATGAACTACAAATTTAAAACAAGAAGAAACAGAAAACTTGAATAGATGGATAACCAGCAACAAAAGTGAATCAGAAACAAACAAACAAAAAACTGCCAACAAAATAAAAGTCCAAGGTCAGATGTCTTCACAGACTAATTCTACCAATCTTTAAAGATAAGTTAATACCTATTCTTCTCAAATGTGCCAAAAAAAGAAAAAGAAAGAAAAAGAAGAAAAACTTCCAAAGTCATTTTATGAGACTAGCATTCATTACCCTGATAACAAAACCGGATAAATACTAACAAAAGTCAACTACAGGCCAGTATGCCTGATGAACATGAATGCAAAAATTCCCAACAAAATGCCAGCAAATTGAGTCCAACATACATTAAAAGGATCATTCACCACAATCGGATGGGATTTATTTGTGTGTTCCAATGGTGGTTCAATATGTGCAAATCTATCAGTGTGATACACCACATTAATAAAAGAAAGGACAAGAATTGTCTGATCACTTTAATAGGTGCAGAAATAACATTAGACAAATTATAACATCCATTCATGATTTTTTAAAAAAATCCTTCAACAGAAATAAACTTAGAAGGAACCTACCTCAACATAATTAATGCAACATACAAAAACAAAACAAATAGCTAATATCACCTTCAATGGGGAAAAACTGAGAACATTTTCTCTGGCCAGGAACAAGATAAGGATGTCCACTCTCACCGTTATTATTTAACAAAGTACTGCAATTTCTAGCCACAAGAACATGACAACAAAAAGTGTTAAATGGCATCCAATTCCCAAGGTAGTTGTCAAACTCAATATTTGCAGATGACGTGATACTCTATATAGAATATAGAAAACACAAAATACTAAACCAAAAAAATGTGAAACTGATACATGGATTCAATAATGCCATAAGTTACAAAACCAACATACATAAATCTGTTGCATTTTATATTATACACCTATAATGAAGCAGCAGAAAGAGTAATTAAGAAATCAATACCATTTACAGTTGCACCAAAAAAATAAGATACATTAGAGTAACCTAAGCGAAGAGTTGAAAGACCTATTCTCAGAAAAGTATAAAACACGAATTAAAGAAAATAATGTGACACAAGGAAATGGAACAACCATCCATGTTCATGGATTGGAAGAAAAATTAGCTAAAATGGCTATATTACCCAGAGCAAACTACACAGTTAATGGTACTCTTATCAAAATACTGGCTTCATTTTCCACAGAGCAAGAAGAAAACATTATAAATCTTGTACGGAACCACAAAAGACCCTGCATAGACACAGCAACCTTGAAAGAAGGACAACAAAGCTGGAGGCATCACAGTTCTCCACTTCAAATTATATTACAAAGCTGTATTGATCAAATTAACGTGGGACTAGCATAAAAACAGACACATAAATCAATGTACCAGAACAGCAAATCTAGATGTGAACCCAGAAGTATATGATCTATTAGTCTTTGACAAAGCAGGAATGAATATCCAATGGGAAAAAAGACAAATGGTGTTGGGACAACTGAACATCACTGTGCAAATGAAAGAAACAGAACCGTTTCCTTATACCATACACAAAAATATGTTCAAAATGAATAGAAAACCTAAATGTGAGACATGAAACCATAAAAATCTTAGAAGATAACACAGGCCCAAAAGTCTTTGGTCATATTGGTGATAGCAATTGCTATGTATACACCATATGTATAGCTTAGTATATTGGTCATAGCAACTTCTTTCTAGATATGTGTCCCATTGAAATGGAAACAAAAGCAAAAATAAACTATTGGGATTTTAGCAAAATAAAGACCTTCTGCACAACAAAAGAAGCAATCAACAAAACTAAAACAAAAGTACAGAATGGAAGAAGGTATTTGCAAATGACATACCTGACAGAGGGTTAATTTTTGAAATATATGAAGAATTTATAAAACTCAACATCCAAAGGGAACCTGGGTGGTTCACCCAGTTAAACATCTGAATCTTGATTTTCGTTCGGATTATGATCTTGTGGTTCATGAAATTGAACATGTCATAATGGTTAAAATTAACAACACAAGAAACAACACATGTTAAAAGCATGGGGTGAAAAAGGGGGCTTCCTTCCCTGTTGGTGGAATGCAAACTGTTGCAGCCACTCTGAAAAGCATTATGGGAGGAGCCAAGATGGCGGAGAGGAAGGGAACTCTGTAAACTTCATCTGCCCCATCTATGGAACTGAGAAGGACATTACTCTCATCTGCAAGTGTGGAAGGATAAAGTACAGACTACAGAAAGAAGACAACCTCAAAGATCTCTCAGTGAGTGAGTGCGACCCAGGAGATTGGAAAATGGGGCAGCCCCAGATGGGCAGAGGAGGTGGGAGCCCCAGCCCAACATGAGGAAAGTGCACAGAGCCCGTGAGAGACAAAGGGAAGAGAAAGAGAAACTGAACATGCTCATAGTACTGTTTAGAGAAGAGACAAAGAACATTTAACCGTGCTCAGAGAAAAACTCTCACTCCATATACAACTGCTGGGTAGCCCAAATCCTGAACCCGGGTGGCACAAGGGAAAAAACAGGTTCCACCCCTGCACCATCCCTGCAGGAAGTTGGAGGCAGTGGAGGCGGGGGCAAGGTACTTTAGCTGCAGGAGTGCTCAGCTCATTTCTGGCAGCGCCCAGCGCCTTAGGCAGCCTCAGCGCGAATCCAGGTCTGCGCCAAGAGAAACTGATCCCTCCCCCTACTTGATTACTATTCTGGCTGGGGGCTGGGAGTCGAAGGCGTATCTGTGAGGGCTTGCACCTTGCCTCCAGCAGCAGCGGCAGCACAAATCCCTGACAGTGCCTAGAGAAACTGTTCCCTCCCCCTACAAGATCCCGGCTAAGAAGCCAGCCACCAAAGCAAGTACATCTCATCTGTGGTAGAATAAAAGTGTATGGACTAGGATTATGAAATGAGGAGGGTCAAGAAAATACAACTTGGCTCAGCTGTGGCACAAGGAGAATGGACTCATAAGAGTGGCCTGTAGGGCTTAGTTCCTCTCTCCCTTTTGGTTTGTTTGTTTGATTGATTTGTCTGTGCGTTTGTGTGCTTCTGTTCCCTCTGTGTTTTTCTGTCTGTTTTCCTTCTTAGGGCTACCCGAAGAAACAAGCCAAAGTGTGCATGATAGCAAGTCCCATATATCACTGAGTAGGGAAATAAAACAATCAAAGGCACAACAGGAGAAACTGAGAGACACCATTAAAAGAATATTTCCTGAAACGACAGGCCAAGGACAATCAATAAGCGTCCTTTAATAGAGCAATATGAACAGGTGCACAGTGTACAACGAGCTTTTTAAAACTGACAAGGACAGAAAGCTAAGAAAAATTACGAAACGAAGGAAATCTCCCCTGAAGAACCTCCAGGAAGAAGTCACAGCCATAGAACTGCTCAACACAGACCTAAACAACATTACTGAACAAGAATTTAAAACACGTTTCATAAAATTAATCGCTGCAGTTGAAAAAAGCATCAGAGAAGCAACTGAGACAATGACTAGGGACTTTGAAAATATGTGTGATGAGTTAAAAAAGGCTATAAGTGAGGTAAATAATAAAATGCAGGGAGCCACCTCTAGGATTGAAGAGGCAGAGAGAAGAATAGGTGAATTAGAAGACATAGTTATAGCAAAAGAGGAAGCTGAAAAAAAGAGAGAGAAATTGACCCAGGAGCAGGAAAGAGGATTTTAAGTCCTGAGTGATACAATCAAATGGAACAACATCCATATCATAGAAATTTGGAAGAGGAAGACAGAGAGAAAGGTCCTGAAGGGATACTAGACCAGATATTAACAGAGAATTTCCCAAATCTGGGGAAAGATTTAGACATTCAAATTCAAGAGGCACAAAGAACCCCCTTAGGACGTAATTTGAATCAACCTTTGGAACAACATATCATAGTGAAACTGGAAAAATATAAAGATAAATAGAGAATTCTGAGAGCAGCTAGGGATAAAAGGGCACTCACATACCAAGGGAAACCTATCAGAGTGGTTACAGACCTATCTAATGAAACTTGGCAGGCCAGGAAGGAATGGCAGGAAATCTTCAATGTGATGTACAGAAAAAACACGCAGCCAAGAATCCTTTATCCAGCAAGCCTGTCATTCAAAATAGAAGGAGAGATAAAGGTGTTCCCAAATAAACAAAAATTGAGAGAATTCACGACCACCAAACCAGCCTTACAAGAAATCCTAAAAGGAATCTATGAGGGAAATGTTGCAAAGAATACAAGGTGCCAGAGACACCACTATAAGCATGAATTCTAGGGAGAACACAATAACTCTAACCCACATTTTTCAATAATAAAACTGAATGTAAATGTACTGAATGCTCCAATCAAACGACACGGGGTAGCAGAATGGATTAAAAAAATCCATTTGTTTGCTGTCTACAAGAGACCCATTTTAGACCTGAAGATACCTTCAGGTTAAAAGTAAAAGGAAGGAGAAATATCTATCATGCGACTGGAATCCAAAAGAAAGACAGAGTAGCCATACTTATATCAGAAAAACTGAACTTTACAGTAAAGGCAATAAAAGGAGATGAAGAAGGACATTATATAATAATTACAGGGTTCATATATCAGGAAGAGCTAACAATTATAAATATCTATGCACCAAATTTGGGAGTGCCAAAATACATAAAACAATTAATCACAGACAGAAACAGTTTATTGATAAGAATGTGCTATTTGCAGGGGACTTTGATACTCCACTGACAGCAAGAGATAGATCAACCAGACAGATAATCACTAAAGAAACAATGGACCTGAACGACACATTGGAGCAGATGTAACTGATAGATATATTTAGAACTCTACATCCAGAAGTTAGGAAATTCACCTTCTTTTTGAGTGTGCATGGTACATTCTCCAAAATAGATCACATACTGTGGCATAAAGCACCCCTTCATAAATATAAACAAATAGAGAGCATACCATGCACACTTTCAGATCACAATGCTATGAAACTTGAAATTAACCACAGGAAAAAGTCTGGAAAACCTCCAAAAATTAAGAAATGTATGGAAACAAATGAAAATGAAAATACAACAATCCAAAATCTCTGGGATGCAGCAAAGGCAGTCCTAAGAGGAAATTATACTGCAATCCAGGCCTATTTTAACAAACTAGAAAAAACACAAATTCAAAATCTAACAGAGCATCTACTGGACATAGAAGTGGAGCAGCAAGAACACCACAAACCCAGCAGAAGAAAAGAAATAATAAAAATCAGGCAGAAATAAACAATATAGATTAAAAAATACAGTTCAGCAGATCAATGAAACCAAGATTGGGTCTTCGAAAAAAATAAACAAACTTGATAAACCTCTAACCAGGCTCCTCAGAAAGGAAAGAGAGAGTGCCCAGATAGACAAAATCATGAATGAAAAAGGAACTATTACAAACAATCCCTTAGAAATACAAGCAATGGTATGCTCTCTATTTGTTTATATTTATGAAGGGCTGCTTTACTATGAAAAATTATATGCCAACAAACTGGACAACACAGAAGAAATGGACAAATTCCTAATTGTACATGCACTACCAAAATTCAAATGGGAAGATATAGAAAACATGAATAGACTGATAACCAGTGAAGAAATCGAATATGTTATCAAAAATCTCCCAATTTATAAGAGTCCAGGGCCAGATGGCTTCCCAGGGGAATTTTGCGAGACATTTAAAGCAGAGCTGATACTCAGTCTTCTCAAACTATTCCAAAAATAGAAATAGAAGAGAAACTTCCAAACTCATTCTACAAAGCCAGCATCACCTTGACACCCAAACGAGACAGAGACCCAACACAAAAGAGAACTACAGACCAATATCCTTAATGAATAGAGATGCAAAAATACTCAACAAGATACTAGTAAATTGAATTCAATAGCATATAAAAACATTATCAATCATGATCAAGTGGGATCCATTCCTGGGTTACAGGGCTGGTTCAATATCCGCAAATCCATCAATGTGATCCATCACATTAACAAAAGAAAGGATAAAAACCATATGGTCCTGTCGATAGATGCAGTAATAGCATTTAACAAAATATAGCACCTTTCCTGAATAAAAACCATTGAGAAAGTCGGAATAGAAGGAACTTACCTAAACATTATAATAGGAGTTTATGAAAAGTCCACAGCCAATATTATCCTCAATGGAGAAAATCTGAGATCTTTCACCCTGAGATCAGGAAAACGACAGGGGTGTCCACTCTCACCACTGTTCTTAAACACAGTGCTGGAAGTCCTAGCATCAGCAATCAGACAACAAAAGGAAATGAAAGGCATTAGAAGTGGCAAAGAAGAAGTCAAACTTTCACTTTTCGCAGATGACATGATACTCTACATGGAAAACCCTGCAGACTCCACCAGAAGCCTTCTATAACTGATCTATGAATTCTGAAAAATTGCAGGGTACAAAATCAACGTACAGAAATCAGTTGCATTCCTATATACCAATAATGAAGTAAGGGTAAAAGAAGTCAAGAAACTGATATCATTCATGATTGCATGAAAAACCCTAAAATACCTAGGAATAAACCTAACCAAAACGTTAAAGACCTATATGATGAAACTATAGAAATCTCATGAAAGAGATTGAAGAAGACACCAAGAAATGGAAAACCATTCCCTGTTCATGGATCAGAAGAATAAACATTGAGAAAATGTCCTTACTCCCCAAAGCAGTGTACACATTCAATGCAATCCCCATCAAAATTGCACCAACGTTCTTCTAAAATCTAGATCAAACGATTCTCAAATTCGTATGGAACCACAAAAGACCACCGAATAGCCAAAGTAATTTTGAAGAAGAAAACCAAAACAGGAGACATCGCAATCCCAGACTTTAGCCTCTACTACAAAGCTGTCATCAGCAAGACAGTATGGTATTGGCACAAAAACAGACACATAGACCAATGGAACAGAATAGAGAACCCAGAACTGGACCCACAAATGTATGGCCAATTAATTTTTGACAAAGTAGGAAAGAGTATGCGATGGAAAAAAGACTGCCTCGTTGGCAGGTGGTGCTGGGAGAACTGGACAGCAACATGCAGAAGAATGAAACTAGACCACTTTCTTACACCATACACAAAAATCAACTCCAAATGGCTGAAGCCCTGAATGTGAGACAGGAAACCATCAAAACCCTCGAGGAGAAAGTAGAAAACAGCCTCCTTGACCTCAACAACAGCAATTTTCTACTCGACACATCCCAAAGGCAAGGGAAATGTAACCAAAAATGAACTATTTGGACCTCGTCAAGATAAAAAGCTTCTACACTGCAATGGAGACAATCAAGAAAACTAATAAGCAACTGACAGAATGGGAAAAGGTAGTTGCAAATGACATATCAGATAAAGGGCTAGTATCCAAAATCTACAAGGAACTCACCAAATTCCACATCCAAAAAACAAATAACCCAGTGAAGAAAAGGGCAGAAGACATGAATAGACACTTCTCCAAAGAGGACATCCAGATGGCCTACAGGCACATGAAATGATGCTCTACATCACTCATCATACAGGAAACACAAATCAAAACCACACTAAGGTACCACCTCAAGCCAGTTAGAATGGCTAAAATGAACAAATCAAGAGACTATAGATGCTGGCGAGGGTGTGGAGAGAAGGGCACCCTCCTACACTGTTGGTGGGAATGTAAACTGGTGCAGCCACTTTGGAAAACAGTGTGGACCTTCCTCAAAAAACTATCCATAGAACTCCCTTATGACCCAGCAATAGCACTGCTAGGGATTTACCCAAGGGATACGGAAGCACTGATGCATAGGGGCACATGTACCCCAATGTCTATAGCAGCACTGTCAACAACAGCCAAAACAAGGAAAGAGCCTAAATGTCCATCATCTGATGAATGGATCAAGAAGATGTGGTATATATATACAATGGAGTATTACAGGGCAATGGGAAAGAACGAAATATGGCCATTTGTAGCAAAGTGGATGGATCTCAAGGGTGTCATGCTAAGCGAAATAAATCAGGCAGAGAAGGATAGATACCATATGTTTGCATTCATAGGTCTAACAGGAGAAGAGGAGAAACCTAATGGAGGACCAGGGGGAGGGGAAGGGGAAAAGAGAGTTTGGGAGGGAGAGGGACGCAAAACCTGAGAGACTATTATATACTGAAAACGAACTGAGAGTTGAAGGTGAGGGGGAGGAACAGAGGTGGTGGTGATGGAGTAGGGCACTTGTGGGGAAGAGCACTGGATGTTATATGGAAACCATTTGACAACGAACTATTTAAAAAAATAAAATATAAAGGATTGAATTAATCTACTAAAAACCAAAAACAAACAAAACCATTATGGAGTTGCCTCAAAAAGGTAAAAATAGAACTACCATATGATCCAGTAAATGCACTAATACTTAATTAATACTTATATTAATATTTGTACCCCAAGAGTACAAAAATTCTGATCCAAGTGTACATGAGCCTTGATGCATATAGCAGCATTACCTACCATTGTCAAAATATGGAAACAGTCCATGTGTCTATCCACTGATGCATAGATAAAGCAGAAGTAGTATATATATTTAGTGAAATATTACCCAACCATGAAATGAGTGAAATCTTGCCATTTACAATGAAATGTATGGAGCTAGAGGGATTTATGGTAAGTGAAATAAATCAGGGGAAGATAAATACCATATGATTATACTCATGTGAAATGAAATAAACAAAGGAAATGAGCAAAAGAAAAAAAAAGAGGCAAACCATGACACAGAACCCTAACTAATGAGATGAAATTGATTGTTAACAGAGGGTATGTGGGTGAGGATGGGTTAAATAGGTATGGGGATTAAATACCACTTCTGATGAGCACCCAGTGTTGTTTGGAAGTTTTAAATCATTATATTTTATACATGAACCTTATTTTATACTTTATATTAACTAACTGCAATTTCAATAAAAATTTTTAAAAAACCATAGCAAGAGAATTTAACATTTTACCTATATCAATGAATAGATTATCCAAATAGAAAATGCAGAAGAAAACAGTGGCTTTGAATGACATATTGGAACAAATGGAACTAACAGATACATTCAGGATTTCTCCATCTTAAAAAGAAGAGTACACATTCTTTTCAAGTGCACATAAAACATTCTCTAGGGGCACCTGTATGGCTCAGTCGGTCAAGCCTCTGACTTGGGCTCAGGTCAGATCTCACGTTCATGGGTTCGAGCCCTGTGTCAGGCTCTGTGCTGACAGCCAGCTCAGAGCCTGGAGCCTGCTTCCAGTTCCGTGTCTCCTTCTCTCTCTGCCCGTCCCCCTCTCATGCTCTGTCTCACTCAGTATTAAAAATAAATAAAACATTAAAAAAAATTTAAAAAATTCTCTGAAATAGATAACTTATTAAGCCACAAAACAAGATCAACAACCAAAAAATACTGACATCATACCATCCATCTCTTCTAAGCACATCATTATGAAATTGGAAATCTGGAAAAGTACAAAAAAAATTGAACAAGAAAAATCTCAAAGAACATAAAAATATAGAGATTAAGTAATATGATACTAAACAGTGAAATCAAAGATGAAATAAAAAATACTTGAAGATTTGTACACAGCAGTACAAATATCTTTGGGATGTAGCAAAACTTTTCTAAGTGGGAAGCTATAGCGAAAAAAAAAGGCTTATTTCAGAAAGCAAGAAAAATATTAAATAAACTACCTACCCTTATGAAAAAAGAAGCTAGAAAATGAAGAGCAAAGAAAATCCCAAACCAGTAGAAGTAAGAAAATAATAAAGATAACAGCTGAAATGAACATCAGAAGAAAAAAAAACAAGAAAAAAATCAGTAAAACAGATTAATGAAATGAAGATTTCATTCTCTGAAAACCTGTAGAACTGATAAACTCTTATCCAAACTCATTAGAAACAAGAAAGAGAGAAAGGACTCATAAAACAAATCAGAAATAAGTCAAAAAACAAATCAGAAAATAAAGAAGAGGAATGACAACCAGAAACATACAAACCCAAACGATTATAAAAGGGTAGTCTGAAAAATTATATTTCAACAAATTGGAAAATCCAGCAGAAATCGATAAATTCCTAGAAACACACAACCTCCCAAAACTAAATAAGGAAATAATAGAAAAGTTGAACACACCCATTTCCAGTAATGAAATTGAATCAGTAATCAAAATATTACCAATAAACAAAAGGCCAGGACTAGATGACTTCAAAATTGAATTCTACCAAATGTTTAAGAAGAGTTAATACCTACTCTTTTCAAACTCTTCCAAAAAATAGAATAAGGAGAATTTCAAAATTCATTCTATTACCCAGATACCAACCCAGATAAAAGATTACAAAAATAAAGAGAAGTGATATTGAATATCCTTGAGGAACAGAGATGCAAAAATTCTCTAGAAGAAGTAGTTCAATATTTGCAAATCAATGTGGCATCAACAAAAAGAGAACAGCTTATTAAAAAATATTATCATTTCCATTGATGCAGGAAAAGAATTTGACAAAGTATAATATCCATTCATAATTTTACTTTAAAAAGTAATTTAGAGGAAATGTACCTCAACATAATAAAAGTCATATATGAAAATTGACAGCTAATTTAATATTTAATGGTGAAGAACTAAAAGTTTTTCTCTAAAATCAGGAACAAGGCAAAGAAGTCACTCTCATCACTTTTATTCAGCAAAGAACTGTAAGTCCCAGCCACAGCAATGTGACAACAAAAAGAAATAAAAGCCGTTCAAATTGGTAAAAAAAAGAAGGGAATTTTTCACTCTTAGTTCATGTATAGAAAATTCTAAAGACTCCACCAAAAATCTACTAGAATTGCTAAATAAACTCAGTACTGTGACAGTATGCAAAATCAGTATGCAGAAATTTGTTGCATCTCTATAAACTGTTTATGAAGTAACACAAAGAAATTAGAAAAACAGTCTCATTTATAATGCCACCAAGTATAACAAAATACCTAAGAATACACTTAATCAAAAAGGTTGACACATCATGTAGTCCATGAGTTTCAGAGGCTGCATCACTGAAAGATAACTATATCAACATCTCATATAATACTCTTGGAATGTAGTGAGGATAGATATGTACAATATAAGAAAAATATTTTATAATGTGAAAAAGGCTAAGGCTACTTATTACTGTCCTCTATTTCACAGATAAGAATTTGTAGTTGATGGGGAAATTTTAGATTACTTTATGTTCATTTTTAGATATATTTCTTAAAATATTTTATTGTCAAGCTGGTTTCCATATAAAAATGCTCAACCCAACAAATGCCATCTTCCATGTCCATCACCCACTTCCCCCTACCCCCATCCTCCCTTAACCCTCAGTTTGTTCTCAGTATTTGGGTCTCTTATGGTTTGCCTCCCTCCAACTCCTTAACTATTTTTATATTGGTTAAGATTTACTGTTTATTAATTTGAAAAAAGATTTTAAAAACACATAAGGAGAGACCCAGAGCTGTGCAACACAGACACCTGTTACCTTTTGTTGTTGTTTTTAGGTCTCTTAATTGCATTCTTTTTCAAAGTCCCAGAAGGAATTTGTCAATAGCAAAGACCATCAACTCCCATAGTGGGCATAGTAAAGCCAAGATGATGTCACTTTCCTGTTTATCTTTATACAGTTAATCATGGCCACACTCCATTACCCATATGGATAAGGGTTGCAGCAGCATCTGATGCTGAGTTCAATCATATAGAAATAACTGCAGACGTGAAAAGGTAATTATTGGTTTTGACTTATTCTCCTACTGCTGCATACTATTAATTAGTGAACATATTTCCTTATATTTCCCCCTATCATGTATTTTTATGTAGAAAGGCAAATGTGTTTTTTTTTCATTTTTTACTGTTTATTTATTTTTGGCAGACGAAGAGAACACAAGCAGGAGAGAAGAGACACAGAATCTAAAGTAGGCCCAGGCTCTGAGCTGTCAGCACAGATCCTGATGTGGGGCTTGAATCCACAGACCAGGAGATCATGACCTGAGCTAAAGTCGTCGACTTTAGCCACCCAGCCTTAACTGACTGAGCCACCCAGGTGCCCCACAAATGTTTTTTTTTCTAAGTTCAAGTATAATTAACACATAGTGTTATATTGGTTTTCATTGTACAATATAATAATTCAACAATTTATACGTTTCTCAGTGCTCAAGATAAGTGTACTCTTAAATGCCCCTTTTTGTTCAAATATCTAATATAACAATAACTTATTGTAACATGTTAGGAAACAGGCTTTTACTTCCATATGTGGGGACACAAGAGTACACATTCCTCCTATAATATTGGATAATGTTTTTGTTTTCTTAAAGCTGAAATTTTACAGAAGAAATAAGACTGACTCTACTTTGAGTGGGAATTAATTCTGGCAGTTAAAAACTGAAACATATATCTCGATCATATTTATTCTCTTAGATGAAACTGACAGTGAAGGATTATTCTGAGTTGTGGAATGTGGAAGGAAGATAGTGTTCTAGAAAGCTAAGATAGCATTGTAGGCTCTGAGCCTCAACATCTGAGTTGAAACGTACATCCTCCCTCAGATAAATTATTCGATGGTAGGCAGATGCCCTAGGAATCTGAATTACTTAATTTGAAAAAGTAAAAAATAAGATAAGGAAGTACCTCAGTGACTCTTGTGGAAGATAAAATGTAGAGCGATAGAACAATTTCTGGGATGCTGTCAGCTTCAAATAAAGAATTGATGTTATTCTGCCACCACTATTAATAATTCTCCCAAATTAAATACTGCTCTGTTCTACTTATATTAAACTAAAGAAATTGGATTCAGAAATGTAAAAAAAAAACCACCAAAAACAGACACCTAGACCAATGGAACAGAATAGAGACACTTATGTTGAGCCCAGCATAATATATAAAGTTGTCAAAAACCTATGTTGTATACGTGAAACTAATATAAGATTATATATCAACTACAAATTAAAAAAATAATTTGAAAAGAAATAAAAAAAGAAATGTAGGAATAAACAGAGGGGCCAATTGCCTTGCATGGTACAGATGGAATTTCATTGTCTGGTGTGCCAGGTGGGCTATTCAAAATGGCTTGATCACAGTCACTATCATTTACCACATGGCACTAAAGATTTGTTTCACTTTGACCACAGAGATTGACTAAAAATGCAGGTATATCTTGGGTAACCAGGATGTTTTAGTAAGATAAGTATACAATCTCTAATCAGGCCATGATTTCACTGTGAGTTCGAATCCTACATCTGGCACTGTGCTGACAGCTCAGAACCTGGAGCCCACTTCAGATTCTGTGTCTCCATCTCTCACTGCCCCTTCCCCAAACCATGCACTCTACCTCTCTCTCTCAAAAATAAAAAAGCATTTACAAATATTTTTATAAAAGAATGCAAGTATATTTTGTTCCTATTTGGCTGTTCTTAATTTTATAGTTTCACTTGCCATTAGGTGTGGTTTTGGCAGATTACATTTTTAAATGCAATGTGTACCAGATTTGTTTGATATTTATATTAAGGCATAAATTAATTTCCACTGTTATCCACTGCTTTAGCACCCCAAAATTAGGGACTATTAATAAATTGAGTATTGTCTTTGGAATCATTACAAGAATATAGAATTCTTTGAAAGTTGGAGATTATTCCTGAAATATTCCTGTACCATAACCACTTCTCAGCTCTTCCTGGAGAGAGGAGCCAATATTTCTTTTCTGTTGATGGTGGTGAGGACTTTGCAAATTTAACATTTAACATGTCAGAAATTGAAAAGTTTCAAATGTTTAATATTCATAAGAGAATATGGCAAAGAAGTTTTTACTGATTTTTTCTGAAAGGAATAATATATTTTATATCTTTTGTTCTTTTTTATTTTGAGCTATTTTAAAATTATACTTTAAATCACACACACACATACACACATGCACACACACACTAATTTTGCCTGAATAGATGGACTCTGACCTCCTTCAGTGTAACCAATTTAAATTTTCTTTTACTTGTTTTCAGTATTTAAAAGAGATGTAGGGTTTGAGTAGCCAGTATAAGAGGGAAATGAATTGGAGTCAGAAACAACTCAGTATTGTTCAGATTTTCTCTCTTTATCTCAGTTTCCATGAAAAAATTTGTTGCTATATACAATAAGGTAGATGACGCTTTAGGAAACAACTAAGACTGTGCCTAGTTTTGTAAATAACTGTTATCTTCCAAATACTAGATCTTCCCCCCTTAAGTTGAAAATAAATTTCTGTTTCGAGTGTCATTGTAACTACTGTATTGTATATGATGGAAAATAATTGCAAATGTTAAAAAAAATAAATTGTGTTACACTCAAAATAAAATAAAATAAAATAATATCTACAAAAAAAGAAAATAAATAGTAGGAACTTTAAATAAATGAAGTTGGAGAAACATATATTAGACAAAATAAGGTAGGTTTCGCCATAAAGATCTTTTGAACCAAAATTAAAATATGTGTGTGTGTGTCTGTGTGTTGGGAGGTGGGGGTATCTGTGTGTGTGTGTGTGTGTACTCTGGAACTATAAAAATTACCAAATCCTAATTCTGATGTGTATGAATGATACTAAAATTAAGCTAACTGAAGAAATTAATCTTATATCATAAAACAAAAGAAAATGACGGTCATCTATTACACAGAATCTACACGATAATTACTGAAGATCTTAACTGTTTAACAATACATGTACTCATTCATCTGTAACTAGTAATGTCTAACCACTTTTATTATTTTACATCATTTAGTCTGAACCATATGTGATATCTAACCTATTAACCTCTTTTATGTCAAATGGACAAAAGAATGGTAAGAAGAGGATAATTTGGACCTACAGTTATAGTCTAGACTCCAAGTGTTAGCTCCTAAATTGATGTTCTCATGATATCTTAGGGTTTGGCCACTGGTGAAGACAGTTCCTGTAGATGCATGGCTTACTCCACTGAGCATCAGAGATCACATTCTGCCTGACTGTTCAGGCAAAGGTTACTCAAATTTTTGTTATGAATATTCCCCCAAACTATGCTTTGGTTATTTTCTAAACTATTCTTATTTAGAATGTATCTCTAAGAGTTTTTAAGATCCAGTTGAATCCTTAAACCAGAGAAGTTGATTCCATTTTAACTTCTGTAACAAAAAAGTCTAGAAATAAGAGGTTTTATTCTTTTGCTCAATGATTCACGTTTTATGTTTTCATAGGGCAGTGATTCTACAAATTTCCATACTCATTGACAAACAAAACTATGGTCACGAACTCTCAAAACCTTGATTTCCACAGAAATAGTATTATAAATTACTAATATTCTTTTTTCTTCTTTTTTTTTTGATATACTAGACATATAATCTTCCATTACTTCAGGTGTACAATATAGTGGTTTACAAGGTTTAAATTTATGATATTCTCAGGGCACCTGGGTGGCTCAGTCAGATGAGTGTCTGACTCTTGGTTTCAGCTAAGGTCATAATCTGGCAGTTTGTGGTTTTGAGCCCTGTGTTGGGCTCTGAACTAACCGTGCTGAGCCTGCTTGGGATTCTCTTTCTCTCACTCTCTCTCTCTCTCTCTGCCCTTCTTTTGATTATGGTCCCTTTCTCTCTCAAAATAAATAAAATAAACCTTAAAAAAGTTATGATGTTCTCACAATGAGTGTAGCCACCATCTGTCACCAAACAACACTGTCAAGAGTGGTGGAGAATGGGGAAAATGGCTGGAGGGGAGAGAGAAATTCAGGCCACCAATTATGGAATAAGAAGTCACAGAAATAAAAAAGGAGAGCATAAGGAATACACTAAATTATATTGTAGTACCAATGTAATGGGACAGATGGTAGCTATGTTTATGGTGAAGATAGCATAATGTATAACTCACTAAATCATTAACTTATACAGCTGAAATTAAGGAGCATTGTCAACTATACTAAAAATGTTAAAAAAATAATAAAATAAATGAAAATGGATGAAGGAAAAAATAAAAAACTGAAGGAAAAAATACAATGTCGTGGACTATATTTCTTATGCTGTGCATTATTCCTGTTGACTTATTTATTCCATAACTAGAAGCTAGTATATCCTATTTTCTCCAATTTTGTCATTGATCCATCAGTTTCATCTCTGGCAGCCATCAGTCACTTCTTTGTATTTAAAGGTCTGACTCTGCTTTTTTGTTGTTTTTGTTTATTTGTATTCTTACATTCTACATGTGGGAGTTAAATCATGTGGTATTTGTCTTTCCCAACCTGACTTATTACACTTAACATAATACTATCTAGGCCGGTCATGTTCTCAAAATGTGAACAATCTTATGGATTTCATAACTGCATAATATTCCATTGTGCGTGTTATGTGGATATACACATACACACACCTGACACACTCTTAAATTATCCAGTCGCATATTGATGGACACTCAAGTATTTCTGTATCTTGGTTATTGGAAACAATGCTACCAAAAGCATAAGCGTGAATATATAAATTTGTAATGGAATATTAGTCCCAAAAAAGAATGAAATCTTGCGATTTGCAATGACATAGTGGAAGCTATAGAGTATTATGTTAAGCAAAATACGTGAGTCAGAGAAAGACAAATACCACATAATTTCACCCAGATGTGTAATTTAAGAATGAAAACAATTGAACGCAGGTAAAACAAGACAAAAAGAAAACAAGAAGCAGACTCTTACTACAGAGAAGTAACTGATGGTTACCAAAGGGATGGGCTAAATAAACGATGGAAATGAAAGAGTGCACTTGTTGTATGGAAGTATTGAATCCCTGTATTGTGCACCTGGAACTAATATTACATTATATATTAACTAACTGGAATTTAAAGAAAACTTGAAAAAATAAAGTTCCCATGCAGATTTGAAGAAAAAAAACTAGAAGTGCATATATCTTTTTCATTGTATTTTTTTATTTTGGGGGAACAAATATTTTTGATTCGCAGTTGTGAATTCTTAGAATTCAATTGAATTTGTTCAATTACGGGTAATTTTTAAATCCTAAAATACA
>PJEM01017217.1:0-22882 GCA_004023845.1 Helogale parvula | reverse complement strand
GGGAATGACATATGGCCCTTTGTAGGAAAGTGGATGGACCTTGAGGGTGTCATGCTGAGCGAAGTAAGCCAGGCAGAGAAGGACAGAAACCATATGTTTGCTCTCATAGGTCTAACAGGAAAACAAAAGAGACCTAACGGAGAACCAGGGGGAGCGGAGGAGGGAGAGAGAGCTGGGGAGAGAGAGGGATACAAAACTTGAGAGACTATTGAATGCTGAAAATGAACTGAGAGTTGAGGGGGAAGTGGGACGGGGGAAAAGAGGTGATGGTGATGGTGGAGGGCACTTAAGGGGAAGAGCACTGGATGGTGTATGGAAAACAATTTGATAATAAAATATGATGGAAAAAAAAAACCAAAAACAACAACAACAAAAAAATATTCACATATCTACTTCTACGTTCAGTGTGTTGAACTATATTGTTTTGTCTGAAATATATGAAGAAAATCTGTAAAGGTTAATAAAACATTTACTTTAATCAATTATATATCTGTACAAGACCAGATTTTCTTCATTTACTTCAATTAAAAAATAAAGTGCAACAGTGAATATGAAAGGAGATATTAGAATCCAGATGTGTAGATTATAAAGCAAGACCTTCAGACCTTTTGACTGACTTCTTTTGCTGTAGTTCCAAGTAAACATTCACATCATTGTTCCAGCTCCATTCACATCATTGCAAATGGCAAAATTTTATTCTTTTTTGTGACTGAGTAATATTCCATTTTGTGTGTGAGCCACCCGTCATGTGTAGCTATTCAAATCTTAATTTTAATTGAGGTAAAATAAAATAAATATTCACATACCCTGTATCTCAAAATAAATAAATAAATGAATAAATGAATGAATGAATAAATAAATAAATAAATAAAAATTTTAAAGCCCTAGATAGCACAGGTAATAATTTCTTTGAAATTGGCCATAGCAAATTTTCACTAGATAGGTCTCTTGAGGCAAGGGAAATAAAGGCAAATATAAATTATTGGGACTTGATCAATAAAAGGCTTCTTCTTTTTAGCAAAGGAAATAGTCAACAAAACTAGAAGGCAATCTATGGAATGGGAGAAGATACTTGCAAATGATATATATGGTAAAGGTTTGTTATCCAAAGTATATAAAGAACTTATAAATCTCAATGTTCTACAAATAAATAAATTAATTAATTAATTTGGTGAAAAATTGGCAGAAGACATGATTGGACATTTTCCCAAAGAAGACATAGATGACCAACAGGCACATGAAAAGGCACTCAACATTACACATCATCAGGGAAATAAAAATCAAAACTACAGGGGCGCCTGGGTGGCTCAGTTGTTTGAGCGTCCAACTTCAGCTCAGGTCATGATCTCATGGTTCGTGGGTTCGAGCCCCGCATCAGGCTCTGTGCTGGCAGCTAGCTCAGAGCCTGGAGCCTACTTCGGATTCTGTGCCTCCCTCTCTCTTTGACCCTCTTCTGTTCATACTGTCTCTCTCTGTCTCTCAAAAATAAATTTAAAAAATTAAAATTTTTTTAAAAATCAAAACTACAATGCAGTATCACCTCATACCTCTCAGAATGGCTAAAATCAATAACACAGGAAACAACAGGTATTGGCTAGGATGTGGGGAAAGGGGAAACCTCCTGTGTTTTTGGTGGGAATGCAAGCTGGTGCAAACACTGTGGAAAACAGTATGGAGGTTCCTCACAAAGTAAAAATAGAAGTACTGTATGATCCAGCAACTGCACCAGTAGGTATCTATCCAAAAGTTATAAAGATACAAATTTGAAGGAATACATGCATCTGCTGTTTATAGTATCATTATCAACAATAAATTCTACCAAATGATGAATGCATAAAGAAGTGTTATATACATAAAATGAAATATTAGCCATAAAAAATAATTAAATCTTGGCATTTGCAATGAGATGGTTGGAACTAGAGAGTATTATGTTAAGCAAAATAAGTCAGTGAGGAAAAGAGACATGGCATACCGTATGATTTCACTCACATGGGGATTTAAAAAAAAAAAAAGCAAATGACCAAAAGGAACAAAAGAAAGGGGGGAGAGGTAAATTAAGAAAGACTCTTATAGAGAACAAACTAATGGTTACCAGAGGGGAGGTGGCTGGGGGATGGGTTAAATAGGTGATGAGAATTAAGGAGTGCACTTGTTGTGATAAGCACCAGGTGTTTATGGAAGTGTTCAATCACTAAATTGTACCCCTGAAACTAATAGGACACTGTATAACTGGATTTTAAATAGTGTTCATAGAGGAGGATTTAATTTTACTGTAAAAATATCTAAATGTTATTTTTCTTGAGATTCATGCTGTTCAGCATTACAATAATAGTTAATATGTGAATGTGTGATTTGGAAAAAGTAAAAGTTTGTGGACATCAATCACATCTAAATAAAAGTGACCTCAGAGAACAGAAGTTAGTTACTAATTTCTTCCAATTAATTACTCCAATATAGCTGTTAATGTCTCTCTTGTAACAGGCACATGTTCTAGGGAAATGTGATAGAACTATAGTCTGGCTTTTAGATCTTTTTACAAATCCTTTGTATGTAAATTATCACACAAATTATCTTCAGTCAAGTAGACTGGAAATGGCCCTGAATTTCGTGAACTTAGTTCATTAGATATAGTGAAGTGTGAGCTCCACCTGCTGGTAATATGAGGAAACCACAAGTATGCATCCAGGAACAGAGATTTCATGGACTGTATAGGCCCAATGAAGCAACTTTCCATCTTCAAGATATGTATGTCAATACATCAATAAATATATTCAACACATCAATGCATATATTCAATACATATATTCATTGGGTTCTTTTTTTCCTCCTGACCTTTAGAAAGCATGTTTTGTGCTTGGAACATACCTTAATCACTGTCATTGTTCCCAATAAAATTTATATGCAGAACGTTTCCAAATTCAAATAGTTTGTGATGTCTCAAGTATACATATCCTTGTAGATTTTCCACTTTAATGTACAATTCAGTACTTCTAAAACCAAATCTCATATTCACCACAAACCTGTGTCCTCATTCCAACATTCTCCTATTTACTTGGTATTTGATGAACACATGTACAGAGTATTGTTTTGTTCTTTCTTTTTCTGACAGCAGATCTTGTTTTAGTAAAATATTGGTTCTTTATTATTATATAGATACATTGGTTGACTTTCTTGCCTTCATAATATGCTGCAGCTATAAATCTATTCAATAATCAGTTAAGTTATTCTTCCTAAAGTATCACTCTTCTCCATACATTCTCCCCAAATTTCATTGATAATTTAGGCCATTGTAAACACTTACTCCATGCCAACACTGTGCTTGTTTTAGTTATTCATTGTAATGTTCACAAATCAGCAAAATGGGTATGCTTAATTTGCAGGAGTTAAAAATGAAGTTCATGTAATTAGAACCATTTGTCTAACCATATAGGAAATGAGTAATATAACAAAGATTAAACGGCCCAGCTTTGATTTAATAACAATTTCAGGTTCTATGAGATGCACCAGAATGAACCTTTCTCTATAGAATAAATTCATATTCTATTAACTTAGCACTCAAGGAGTTATATGGCATAGCTCCCACCTTCCTTTTAAGCCTGAAGTTGTACCATCTTAGTGGAAACCATTCGCCTCACTGTCTGTATTCAGTTAACATTTCTATATATGCCACATGCATTCTAATCTTTGTCCCTCCTCATATTCTCTGTCAATTTGGGATCATATTACTTACATTTTAGGTATGTTCCTTTAGACTCATGCTGGGATTTCAGTCTTAGACTGGTGCAGAAGAGGACATTTAGACCAAAAGAGGCTGGAACATACAGACTAATGAACTTTTAAAATGAAATTTAATCAGGTTCTGATCTGCATACCAACTTTATCACTTGGCCTTTTACAACCTAAAGCCTATATAGTTCTCTCAGACTCACAGGAGGATTCTAGATCAATGTTTATATGTAAGGAGACATCCACTGCTATCTAGGAAAGAGCAAGAGAGCAGGTGTCTGCAAATATAACCCAGAGTCAGACCAGAGGCATCACTGGTTTCCAATGGTCCAACTGTGTTAGTATGAGATTCAGGCTATTGGAAGGCAAGACCACAACTGTAGGGAACCAGGAATGATGGTACACATTGATGAGTCCAAGGTTGTTCAAGATGGAGTATGTGAGTTGACAGGCAAATCAGAACCCATGGTGAGGGTAGTGGGAAGGACAAAAATACCATTCATTAATACCTGTTTGAACCCCAACACCAATTTCTCCAATGTAGATTAGAAACCAGACAAAGATAAAAAGTAATCCTAGATCTCATTCCTGGTAGACCTGAATCTGCAGATACATATCTACTAGTGTTCGTTCACTGAACCAGTCAGTACCTGTGAATTAGAAGATCTAGGTGGAGGTGGCATCTAGTATCATCTTTCCTTTCAGGCCATATCTTTTATTAATCTTCAAACTCAGTTGAAGATTAAACCCTAATATAAAATATTTTCTCACATAATGTTACAGAGATTCTTCTACCAGCTTACATAGCTAAGGCATGGCAAGCACAAACAAAGTTTTTGGTACTTGTAGATGGCTCTCACTATAGACATTTATACTACAACTTCCATTGTTAGTTAACTTTATGCATTTATGTGGCTTGGGATTCAAAAATAAATAATAACTTGGCCATGACTTAAAGATATCAAGAGACTAGTATGAAGATCAGACACAGAGATGCATAATGACAAAATAATGCAATGTGAACTATGTCAGATCAATGTCCATGTTGTTATGGGAGATCAAAGTAAATATCTCTTGTCATTTGGAGAGAATATTTGTTCAGAATAATTTTCCAACTCTCCAAGAATAGAATCACTGAGGGTCAAAGAGCATCCTCAGTATACTCCAAATGATTGCAAAACTGTTGACAGCATTTGATACTATGGCAAGTACTTATAGTGTTGGGTCTCCTCTCCTTCCTGGGAAGAGGGAAGATCACAATTCCCAGCCACTTTATGCTGGGGCAGGGACACAGATCTAGTTCTAACCAGTGGACAGTGATCTGAAAAATCACTTCTTGGCTAAGGCAGTGAAAATGTATTTAACTTTTAGTGCCTTTCCTCCTTAATTGAGGCTGTATACTGAGATGGTAGAGCCACAAAATAAAAGAATCCTGTGGAGCTGAGTTACCATGCGGGAGATAGCAGATTTGGAGATTAGTCCATGTTACACTAACATTGCATATAAAAAAATAATTTATGTGTTAAGTCACTAATATTTATACATTTTGTATTACCATGGCATAAATTCTGTCTATTCTAACTAATACAGGGGTCATATTTAACATAGTTTTTTATTTTAGCTTGTAACAACTCTTTTCTTTAATTAATCTGGTAAACTGTAAAGAAAAATATCCATAAACTTTTGCTAAAAGGAGCCTTCAAAAAGAAAAATAAATGTACTTTATCTTGGCTGCTTCTTCATACATATGAGAAACTAACAGGAATATGGCATATGATGAGTAGGGGAAATGGTGGTCTTTCTGAAAGATTGAGACTTTAATAAACAAAGATAGTTTGTAAC
This sequence comes from Helogale parvula, assembly GCA_004023845.1. Lineage (NCBI taxonomy): Eukaryota > Metazoa > Chordata > Mammalia > Carnivora > Herpestidae > Helogale > Helogale parvula. Next base: position 17,314 of record PJEM01017217.1, on the reverse strand, counting down.
CATGTAAACAGTTATTTTTAATGCACTAAATCCAATTGACAGTGACAACCAGAAGGTAAGTGGGAAGGAAGAATTAGAAGGAATAAGCAACATCTGATGTCTGGAAGGGTAAATGGTGGCTTGAATGCCATGTAATTGCAATTCATTTCCTTGGAATTCTCTCTCAATATTACCCATCAACTTCCTGAAAATGACAAAAAAAAAAAACAAAAACAAAAACAAAGAAGAAGTATTGACAGCTGCTGAATTAACAGAAATCAAGCATATTTGCATGTCTATAATTTTATACATCTCTGCAGGTTACCAACATTTTAAGCGGCAAGATATTTCTCTTCAACCGAATAACTAAAAAACAAACAAACAAAGTTCTATGTTTACATAAAGTAAATTAAGAGTGAAGATGCTTTGATGAAGTAGAAGAGAAGAAGCAGACCTTCACTTGTTCCATATCCCCATTGCTCCCATCCCCCCTGGATGATCTCTCCAGGCACTAAAAGAGTCAGTATCTCTGTACAACCATGATGAGATGTATAAAACATCCATAACATAGTTCTCTATTTTTAGCACATAACTTACGTGCTACCAGAGGATCTTCACCTGACTTCAAAGTTTCTCTAACTTATTTTTTTCTAAGTTATTTTTATACACCTGAGGGTGTCTCATATGTGTTTTTGAACAAGTATAGTTTGCTGTTGACCAGCCTTTATGGAAGATTGAGTTTTACAAGGTATGGCTGTCTCAATATATTTTACCCCACATGCTCATAAAATATGACATTAACATACCTTTCAACAAATAATAGAAGTTATCACCCCTCCTCTTCAACATCAGTGTTATTTCATGATAGGAGCAATGCTGTGTAACTTCCAAAACTAGTTTGTAAAAACACACATACTTTGGGGGTGTCTGGGTGGCCCAGTCGGTTGAGTGTCTGACTTCGGCTCAGGTCATGATCCTGCAGTTCGTGAGTTCGAGCCCTGCATTGTGCTCACTGCTGTCAGCCTGTCTGTGCAGAGCCTGCTTTGGATCCTCTGTCTTCCTTTCTGTCCCTCTCCTGCTTGTACTCTCCTCAAAATAAATACAGGTAAAAAAAATGCACATAGTTTCACTGTGTTCCCAGGAGAAGTTTGCTCTTGGAATCTAGCCACCATGCTGTGGGGAAGTCTAGGCCACACAGACAGGCCTCATGTAGGTGTTTTGACTGACAGCACGACCGTTCTGCTGGCAGCCAACATCAACTTCCAGACATGAGTGAGAAAGTCTTCAAGATGACTTCAGCTGCAGCCACCATCTCACTGCCAACATGTGACGAATCTTGAACAAGAACCACTCTACAACAGCCCAGCTAACTTCTTAGAACCACAAGAGATAATAGTAAAAAATTTTATTTTAAATCACTAAGTTTTGGGATGCAAGTTTTGTTTTGGGTGCTTTTTAAGGCAGCAATAGGTAACATCAATTAGTTCCAAAAGTATGTTCTTAAAGCCTCACCAGGCAAAGCACAGGAGTTTCACTGGTGAACAAAGAAAATCTTTTCATTGAGATAACATTCTAGTGCAAGGAGAGAGATGATCAATACATAAACAGTCATTTGTTCTCTCCCACTAATTTTAGGATAAGAATCTAGTTAAAAGTCATGCATTTTGATTTTGATCTAAGGTTATAAGTCCATTTTGTACAGCCATCTACAATTGGACTGGCATATTCCTAGAATTTGTTAGGTGCAAGTCCTGTTGGCTGAGAGTGGTGATGTTAGTTTCTTCTGAGAAGAATAGTGCTGAAGAGTTTTCATGGGTAATCTTGATCTGAAAGAAAATCTATGATTATAACATAAGATATATGTTTTAATGTATTTTATTTTATTATGTTAAATAGAAAAAATATATAAAACATATAAAGTACTATATTTTATAAAGATCAAGGCTGCTTGAACATGTTTTGTTAAATAAATCATTCCAATAGAAATCATTGAGCTAATTTGTAAGAAAGTAAATATGACTTAGTCAGCAAAATAGATACACGTTAACAAGATAGTTGGTAACAAAAGTAATTATGGAAAAGAGAAAGTAATTATTTAATTTTTATATTCTTACTACTGAGTGAGTGAAGATAGTGTGGAATTTGCACAGTGGGTAATTATGGAAATAGTATGGGGGAAAGTCTTTACATGAATTGTTGAAAACATTAGTATTATTTCATGTCCTTTTACCATTTCAGTTGTCCTTAAAATTCACTCTGCATTCCTTGTCTCTTATATAAGAAGAAAACCTGACTTTGGAAAAAGATGAGTTTCTTACTTTCAGAATTGCACTGAGGTTGACAGCAGCTGTGTCATCCTACTATGAAAATAGATTATAAATCTGTTCATAATATGTGTAAAACTCTTGGTTCAAATTAGACCACTGAACAAATACAGGGATTAAATTAGGTGAATTTAAACTAGGTGACTCTAACCACCAATGATCTTTTTTCAATATGATGAAGAGAGGCAATTAGAAACTGTAAGAAAAACAAAAAGCTACACAAAACAAATACTAATTAATTATGTAAAATTTAAAAGGAAACACAATTGAACCTAAACATGGACCATTCCACCTCAATCAGAATGGGATTAATAAAATATGATTATTTTTCCTTCCTTTCAGTTACAAATAAATAGATCTTTACTATTCCTAGATTCTGTATTTGCATGCTTGTTTACTTGCTAAACTTGTATTTATAAATCCAAAATTAAATAGACTCCCAAATTAATATGCATGGTGCGTTCCAATTATTTGCAAACATATGCAGAAAAGCAAAAAATTTGAGTCATCCAATGTGCAGGTTTCCAGTTCAAATTGAACAAGGAGAGGCTCTGCCTTCTGTTTCAGCCTTGATATTGTAAACAAGTGTCCTTTTTGTGGTGTTCTTAATGTCATGTGTTTTGCATATTTGCACTTTTTATTGGTGATTTCACTATTTAAAATGCACACCAAGTCTAGTCCTGGCATGCTGTCTAATGCAGTTAGTGCAAAAAAAAGCTGTGATATGTCTTATGGAGAAAATGGGTATGTTAGATAAGTTTTGTTCAGGCATGAGTTATACTACTGTTGGCCATGAACTAAGCATTGATGAATCAACAATATATATTAAATAAGTAGCCTTTAAACAGAAACAGGCATAAAACAAGATTATGTATTGATTGGTTGATGCAAATGTGTGACCAGAGGGCTTGCATGGATCTAATTCTGTGTTTCCCCTGGGAGTAATCTTTCAGTATTTGCTGATTCAGTTGATTGTGATAATTTAATATGATTCAATGACCACAAATAATGAGAATTGACTGTAGGTGGTTTTGCAGAATATGAGGAAAAAGTACTAGTGTGCTAAGTAACAATATTTCAGATTAAGAAGTTAGATATTCTTTAAAAATAAAAGTGTATGCATTATATTTTAAGTTGTTAGTTGTATATGAATACCTATTGCATCTGCTTGACTATTGTTCCTTTCCCCTTCTGTTGCAGCACCTTGTATTCCTTCTTCAGAAAACATCCATCTGTCATATGCATGTACCATAAAAGTACAATAGTCACATAACTCAGGCATGGCCAAGCAGAGCCTTTCATCACATAGGAGAGATGGTCAAAGACAATGAAAAACCTGATAATTTAATATGAAATCTGTATCCCAACAAACCAAAAAATTATTTTATCAAAGACCATATACTCTCCTCTTTTTATACAAGTCAACTTGAACCCATTTTAGTAAATAAACAACAACAACAACAATCAGAAAACAGAACTTTGACACGTAAAAATGGCTAAAAAGTTAACAGTTAGTGATAGAGACTGAGACAGAAGGAAGGATGAGACACTTTTCACTTATTATCACTTTGCATTTAAAGTTTTTTACTATGTGCATCTATTTCTTTTACCATAAAGGAGTAATAATAAAAGTGTAATTAGTGTAGATTATTACCATATGGGACACTACATTAAGGCTACAGGTCACCAGGGTAACTAACTTACCCTTAGCTGTTAATGTTAGTCCCTGCGAAATCTTACTTACCCAGCTGTAAGAGATGAGAGAAAGTGAGATTATTAAATTTCTTACTGATAAATTTAAATTAAATTAAGACCATGGAAACTAAAATATCTGTAGCTGAATGAATTGTTCCTCCTAAAAACTCATGTCCTGAAGCGTTAACTCCAGGTATGAATGTATTTGTAGTTGAGACCTTTGAGGAGATATTTAAGGTTAAACATGGTAATGAGTGAGGCTAATCCAAAAGGTCTGGTGTACCTATACAAAAAGAGACTTCAGGGATGTATGTACACAGAGAAAGGGCCAGGTGATGACACAGCTAAATGGTGGCCATCTGAAAGCCAAGGAGTGAAGAAACCAAACCAGTACATCCAGATTGATTTCTGAGACATAGATTTCTTGCAATATACTTAAAAATATTAGATCTTTTTAGTTTATCCTATTGTTTTTCTTTTCCAGAGACTCCAATTATATGAATGGTATCTTTGCTGAATTTCCAAGTCTACAACTCTTTTATGACCTTTTTTTTTCCTTTTAGTCCCATTTTTATCCCTTAAGTTTTGTTTCTGGTCTTTCTTCAATGCCTGCCAATATATTTTCATTTGAGTCTATTCCTTTTGTCTCCTTGCAATCTACTTTTCATTCATGAGATAAATTTATCTTTTTTTCTTTTTCTTGAGTTTAATTAACTATATTTTCATTTCTTCACATTTCTGTCCAATTTTGTTTCTTTTTCTAGATGTCTCATTTGAGGTGGTTTTTCAGGACCAAAAATGCTTGTTTGAATATATTTTATTCCATTTGCAGTGTTGATTTAGAGTTTTTTTCTGATCATAATTACTTTATTGCGGGGGATTTTCATTTAATTGAAGTGTATTGCATCTATTTTTTTATAGTAACTCTCTAAGACACTGAGATTTCTTCTCATTTTGTGGATTTTGCTGATTTACAAGATTCCTAGTCCAATTGCACCCTCTACTGTCAGTATAACAAATTTCAGTTACATAGTGGTTTTGTTCTATGGTTGATTTATGGTTGATGCTGGTGTCCTCCAATTTCCTTTTTCTCTTAGTCAAAAATGTCTCTATTTCATGTACCTCTCACCATAAAATTTATAAGGATACCTCATACTTTCTTTCAGGATTTTGTTTCCTAAAAATACCCTTTCAAAGACTGATGTTTTAAATTGTGTTTAAGTTCTTTCCTTGTATCCTATGTTCTAATCTACTTGAATCCCTTCAGTACACTCACAGTTAACAGTAGACATACTATTTCTGGCAGTGATTCTAGATGAACTTTGGGCCCATTGCTAGTTTTTATCTTTATTTTCTTTTATATGTTTTAAAGTTTGTGTTGCTGTATGCAATATATCATGCACAACATTTGTGTATCTCATTACTATGCATAATTTTCCCCAACATATGCTTGGTTATGTTGATATATTTCCTTTAGATTATGACAAGTCTTGTGCAGCATTGCTTGTCTTAAAATACCTTCAAGCGTCCTTTGGTTTCCTCTTTGACTCAGGAAAACATTGAAATGTTGCTTTATTTCAATTTTATGATTTATTTCAATTTTATGTAACATATTTTCTTGTTGTCAGAGAATATGTCTCTGTGATTTCAGACTTTTATAATTATTCAGATGTTATACATGGCCAATGATATAATCATATTTTCAAAATATATGCTTGATAAATGTATATTGTAGAGTTCATGGGTTCAATTTTTCATATATTTATTTTAAATCAATTTTGGTAATAAGGATTTTCACTTGCTTTATATCTTTAGTGATATTTTGTCTGTTAATATTTTTTAACATTACATTTTTAAGCAATCTTTACACCCAACCTGGGGATCGAACTTGTAGCCCCCAGATCAAGCGGAGCATGCTCTACTGACTAAGCCAGCCAGTAACCCCAGTCAACTAAATTTTTTGTTTGTTTTATCAGTTGAAGTGGGCATGTCCCAAACACCCCACCATTGTTTGATATTTTCTATTTTCCCTTACATTTCTATTAATTAGACTACACTATTAGTTGCAAAAATATTTGCATATTCTGGGTTAATTGAATCTTTTATAATAATGAAATAAATTTATGATGCTTTTGGCCTTAAAGTCATTTTTTTAATAATTAGCTTTCACCATAAAGTATATTTATTAAAGTCTCTTCTTGATACCATTTTTTTTGCACTGTCATTTGGTTATCTTTTCTTTTTTTAAATTTTCTTTAATGTTACTTTTGAGAGAGAGAGACGGAGTGTGAGTGCAGGAGGAGCAGACAGAGGGGGAGACACAGAATTCAAAGCAGGTTCCAGGCTCTGAGATGTCAGCACAAAGCCCCACACAGGGTTCAAACTCACGAATCGCAAGATCATGACCTGAGCTGAAGTTGGACTCTACACCAACGGCGCCACCCAGGCACCCCCATGTCATGTGGCTATTTTTACCATCCTTGTACAATCAATTTTTCTGAGACTTTATATTTGGATGTGTCTGTTATGGAGAGCTTATGTTTTTTAAGATAATAAGGCAATGACTTTAGTTTTAAATATAGAAGATTTAGTCGATTTATATGTAGTTACTAATTTGTTTTTTAAATATACCATGTTGTCTATTTTTTATTATAAATTGCCCCTTCTGTCTTGAATATTATGTGTTGTTAATTGTTATATTTAATGGTTAATTGTTATCTTTAATTGTTCTTTTTGTAAATGTAAAAAATACTGTTTTCAAAATTTAATCAAAGTGATATTTAATTTTTTCATAGATAAACAAGATACTTGAAATAATTAACCTATTGTACCCTCCCGCTTGCATGCCCTGTCTACTTTTTAAAGTTATTTTTGTTTTTATTTAAGTCCATGAGATAATTTTATTGCTATTCTTTACAACTACTGCTCATTTTTACTTACCCATACACTTATCCTTTCTCTCTTCTATGTTTCTTGTTAACTTCTCTTCTGCCTAAAATGCACACCTTTTAGAATTTCCTTTGGTCAATGTCTGATGGTGGTGCACTGTAATGAAGACTCTGAATTCAATTTTTATTTTTAATGTTTATTTATTTTGAGAGAGAAAGAAAGAGAGGGAGAGAGAAAAGGAGAGAGAGAGAGAGAGAGAGAGAGAGAGAGAGAGAGAGAGAATCCCAAGCAGTTTCTGCATTGTCACACAGAGCCTGACATACGGCTCCATCTCATGAACTATGATATCATGACCTGAGCTCAAATCAAAAGCTGGATGCTTAACCAACTGAGCCACCCAGGTGCCCCAATTTTTATATTTTTCTGTTGTAGCTTTTTCCTCTCCTGTCTTACTTCTGAGAATGCTTATAATAAAGCCCAGGTGATTTGTCAAAGGAGAGATATTCTAACAATGCACAGGAACCTTTACCCCTGTCCTACCCTCTAACCATCATAAAAGCCTCAAGCCTGTCTTCTTTCCTTGTTTTCTCAAGACATTTTCAGACCAGCTCTGAAAACCTACACTGTTCTCCTCAGAAGTCCTCATGTTAAGTTTTTAAACTTTTATATTCTATTGGGGTGTGTGTGTCATCACTAGCCTTGAAAATTAAACCAAATTTTAGGTAACAGTCCATTGCTCTGAAAATGGCTGCAACATGGACTTGCTCAATTTTTTTAAATTTGTTTTTATATTATTTAAATCCAGAAGTATATTTTGCCCAAATTGCTTTATTTTTGTTGAGTGTGGTATTTTTGTACTTTCTTTTCTGTTTGTTTGTTTGTTTTGTTTTTTCAGTGATTTCAAGATTTGTTATTCCCTGCTACCATTTGTTTGACTGTGTTTTGACTATTGTTCACATCTTAAAATCCTTCCTGGTTGAACAAACTGCCCTTCTCAGGGCTAACCAATCCTTAAAGATAGCAAAGGGCCCAGCAAAGAGCATGTATTTGATATACAAACTAACCAATCCAAAGCGATACCTTCTCTATCTGACCCATACACATGAGGAGACATTGTTCCTTTGCCTTAATCATTTCAGTGCCAAATACCAGGAAACCAGAGGCCATCCATATCTTAAAGCCCACTGAAATCATTCAATCCAACCAATCCTAAACTGTTTACACTGCCATACCTACCCTTTTTCACATACCTCCAATAAAAGGTACAACCTAGACTCTGCCCTTGCTCCTGCCCCTTCTCCTGACCAGTGTTGGTGCTTCCCTATGTGGTCCTATTCTTGGATTAGAGAATATAATATACTTCATTTTTCTGAGGTTTCCCTGTGTCTCCTCCTATGGCCACACATGACTGATCATCATGTGAAAAAACACAGAAGACCACTTAATAATGTTAAATCAGAAAACCAAAAATGAAGAACAAAATCTTAAAAGATATTCTACTCTAAAAGAAGTGACAGTTAGACAGTCAGTTGGTTTCTCAATAGCAAACGAAGCCAGAAGACAATAGTTGAGTGTGCTAAAATAGCTGCCAACCTAGACTTCTAGATCTTATGTGCTTTAAGCCTTTTGTTATTTCAACATAATATATAGTAATTCTATTTGACTTATCTCTGGGAATCTCTGGGTTTTGACGCCCATTTCTATTGCCTCAGGATGGGCAAATATCTTCACAGTAAAAGTAGCTTCAAGTACTCTGTTTACTTTTTGGAGATCTCAGTTTGATAATTCTTACTATTTTAGTAACTCTTGTTTGCTCTTACAAAGACATAAATAAATAAGTAGCATTCTTATTTGAAAGTAGTAAGTAGAATTAACCACTGGGTTGAGAAGAAACTTTCACCCAGTAAGTAGCAGAATTTTGAAAAATTACTATTGAGGTCCTTAATTTCTTGGTAGGGCATCCCACAATACTCTCTGTAGACTTAAGACAAATCGTTCAGTGATTTAGAATCTTTGAGTCAGTAATCAAGGGTTAGGACTCCACTGAAGAAGAAATAAAACTGGGAAGAGATGACAAAAAGGCATGTGAATATTCAAGTTGATTGTGAATTTTAATTAAGTTAAAAAATTCTGAATTTTTCAATAGCTATATATTAGCAGCACATATTATATAAAAATACAGAAAATAAGGGCCACATAAATAATGAAACATACTTTCATTATTCAAACAAAAAATTTGAAACATACTTTATGATATTTTAAATTTTTTAATGTTTATTTATTTTTAGGAGACAGAGAGACAGAGTGTGAGCAGGAAAGAGGCAGAACTAGAGAGACACAGAATCTGAAGCAGGCTCCGGGCTCTGAGCTGCTACCACAGAGCCCAGTGCCAAGCTCAAACTCAACAAATCCTGAGATCATAACCTGAGCCAAAGCCAAAGGCTTAACCAACTGGCCAACCAGGGGTAAACATACTTGACAATATTTAAATCCAAGATCTATTTCAGGACACCTGACTAGCTCAATAGGTAGAGCATGTGACTCTTATTCTCGAGGTGTGCCCCCTTTGGGTGTAGAGATTTTTTTTTAAGTATGTAAATTTTATCAGTAAAATTTATTTTTTTAAGCAAGATCTATTTTAAATCAACGTCACAACAAAAAGAACAGAATTTAGTCTTTACTGTTTCAATAAGTTACAATTAGAGGTTTATTAAAGCCATAAAGTCAAAGAAAATATAGATTTGAATAGGCAAGCATACTTAAAGACAGTAAAACAAACGTCCCATAGGAAAATGAGCAAATAATATAATATTTAAACATATGAGCATACATATTCAATACATTTGAACCACAACAGAGAGAAAAACATTTCCCCCCTTCTTTCTTTATTTATTTATTTGAGAGACAGAGCGCGATCAGGGGAGGGTCAGAGAGAGAGGGAGAGATACACAATCTGAAGCAGGCTCCAGGCTCTGAGCTAGCTGTCAGCACAGAGCCCAACGCGGGGCTCAAACCCACAAACTGAGATCATGACCTGAGCCGAAGTCCCGAAGTCGGATGCTTAACCGACTGAGCCACCCAGGCGCCCCCCCCCCCGCTTTCTTTAAAGGTTGGCTAATGATAAAATGAGAAAACTTCAGAAATGAAAGGGGCAGAGCCAGGCTGTACTTCGTCGCTGCACCGCTGCCTTCTTGGAACTGGAGCCAGACACCGGCGGTGCAGGCACAGGTAGCTTGTAGATGGACGCCCCGGGGCATTGTGGGGACTGTAGTCTAGGAAGCATTACTATAGACTTCCGCTTCCGGTCGTTCTGTCAGATCTTGGATCTGTGCCGAGCCTGCTCCAAAAATGATTTGGGTTGCAGGGTTCTTGGAGCCAGGCCGGGTCATAGGAGTTTGAGACGCTCGGAGCGCGGGAATAGATGGAATGGGTTGGCAGAGTGGAGCGGTGACACTGGGAAAGCTCAGCCTGCTTGTGCGAGCTTGTGCTAAGAAGCGCGCGTCTGTCGGCTTCTAGCGAGCGCGCTGCGCATGCTCCGCAGGCTAGTTAAGTTGCTACCAGTTCTTGGCTCTCTTAGTCGCCTGGGACCTGTCCTGGATTCTGAGAACAAGTCTAACGGGGAAGACAGACCAAATTAATTTCGTTAACTTCAAAACGACACAATAAGAACTTTACTCCCCAAAGAAGACGAGTTTCCCTCTCCTGTGACCTTATGGTTGATTTTGAGCTCCTAGTAGCCAGGATGTGTCCTACAGATCTGTGTGTACCTAGCACACCCTTTCCCAGACACTTTCATTCCGTGAGTCTCCTCTTGCGCATCACCTGCACTGTTCTCAGGAGTACCCAGCCCTTCTGTAGGATGAGTCTGGCAGTGGACAAAGCCTGCTAGAACTTTATGCCAAAGCCCTCTTCCCAAGCCTCAGTGGATGAGGCCAAACCATTAATTTCCAAGACTGAGATCCAATAGAATTGTGACCCTTTATTTTGTAGAATAAGCGCTAATCATTGGGCAAGTGAATAAAGTTAATATTGGTACTCAGAGTAAATAACAGCCCCCAGAAAGTACTGTTGTTGTCTATGCATGCAGAGCCCTGAGCAATGGGAAAATTAGAATTTGAGAGAATGGACGAGGAAGATGCACCTAAGCAGCAAGAATACTTTCTGAGAGAAAACACTTCTGACCTCTTGCAATAAATCAAAGAGAACCTAATGAGTTTGAGAAGAGAAAAGACTTTGGAATTCCTGGGTCTACACTCTTCCTCAACTTTTGTCCCAGAGAGGGTGTCTTGAGAGAGGGTAAGCACAACCACGAAGAGGAGGGAAAGAGGTAGACAATGAAGAGAGCATAACCCGAAAGTTTGAGCCAAGAGGTTACAGTTATAGAAATGACTCTTAGGTGGTGAATGAACAAAAGACCTTTTAGGGTAAGTAAATTAAACACACACACACACACACACACACACACACACACAAACACACACACACACACACACACACAATTGATCAGGTAAGGGGGTTAATGGTCTCAGTAGAGTAAAACGTTCACTTCATTTCTGAAGCCAGACTGGCTGATATGGGCAGGTCTGCTTGCACATGGCTTCTTTTTTTTTTTCTACCAGCTGCGTTCTCTACACCTTATCCAAAGAAGGAGACCATGACCCAATTACAGGTGAGTTGCTTTATTTTTTCCTTCTGAAATGTTGTCTAATTACTCACAGTTGCTGCCCTTTGCCCTTTTTTGGAAAAGAGAAAAATAGGTTAGCATTTAGTGAGCACCTAATATCTATCAGGTTCTTTTAGGTGGTTTAACAATTCATGTATTTATGTTCTAGGGGAACTGCAAAAAGCAAATGATAAAATATTTTAAAGCTATGTAAATATCTTGCTTATCAGAATTTCATCCAGCACATATAACATTCATTTATGATTCCTGTGTAAACCAGTTATTACTACAGTTATTTAAAACTGGTGATTTATAAGTATATTAATAATTTTTGCTACAGTTATATTGCTTTGCTATAAAGAAGATCTATCCCTTCTACTTCATCTATTTATTTAATCAGGAGGAACTCACAGATCTTTATTCAATAGATTATAATCTGTCACTGTTAGTATTGATTTTGATACTGAAATTATCCCAATTCATTCTGTGGAAGTCCATTCATACCAGCTTCTGCATCCTTTTGACATATACCTATCATTTTTTTGACATATACCTATCTTATTTTTTATCACAAGATACTTTTAGTATCATCTTATTTTTTCCTTGGCTCTATTCTTGAATCAGCCACTTCTCCGAAGAGTTTGGTTGCTTTAAGGGGAGAATGGTACTGTAGAAAACAAATTTGAGTGCTAGGTGTGCTCATTGCTACAATGATGTTATTTCTTATAGGCCCTCCCAGTGAACAAACCTATATACAAATGTGCATACACACGTCACATGTATATACACACAAATCTATATCTGTAGGTTTATATCTGTATAATCTGTATATATCTGTATATATCGGTAATTCATACCAATACCAGTCTAACATCATTGAGTTCACTCATGTACTCTTCCTTGCTTTCCTTGTAACTCCTTTCTTCAAAATGAGAAACCTGGGGCACCTGGGTGGCTCAGTCGGTTAAGCATTCGACTTCAGCTCAGGTCATGATTTCACAGTTTGTGGGTTAGAGCCCCACATCGGGCTCTGTGCTAATGGCTCAGAGCCTGGAGCCTGCTTTAGATTCTGTGTCTCCCTCTCTCTCTCTGCCCCTCCCCCGCTCACACTATGTCTCTCTGTCTCTCAAAAATAAATCAAAATTAAAAATTTTTTAGGGGAGGAGCCAAGATGGCAGAGAGGAAGGGAGCTCTGTAAACTCCATCCGCACCATTTATCGAACTGAGAAGGATATTACGCTCATCTGCGAGAGCGGAAGGAGAAAATACGGACTCCAGAAAGAATAGAACTTCAAAGATACCTGAGTGAGTGGGGGCGAACGGGGGAGATCTGAAAACGGGCCAACCCGGGATGGGCAGGGGAGGTAAGATCCCCAGCCCAACCTGGGGTAAGCGCGTGGCGCCCCAGAGACAAAGGGAAGAGACAGAGTCGGAACACGCTCACAGTACTGTCTCTGGAGAAGAGGTATAGAACACTTGGCTGCGCTTGGAGACAAAAACCCACTCCATAGATAACTGCTGAGTAGCCGGAATCCCGAACCCAGGTGGTGCAAGAGAAGGAACAGCTTCCAGCCCTAAGCCATCTCGGTGGGGAATCAGAGGCAGCTGTGGCTGTAGGAAGCGGTTGCACTGGGGAGGCGCACACCCCGGTGGGAAACGGCCGGAGTGGCAACTGCGCCAGGTGCAAGCAATTGGAACTTGGTTTTGGGAACAGGACCACGGACCGCATTTCCACAGCACACCTCGTCCCCTGCACTGACTGCGCAAATCCCAGGTGCCCACAGGGAAAAAATAGGGCGCACACCTACGCGACTCCTAACAAAGAGTCGGTGGCAGGTGGAGGCCTGGGCGCGCACTTAGTCTGTGGGAGCTCCCAGCTCATTTCCAGCAGCGCACAGCCTCTTGAGCGGCAGCTATCTGAAACCAAGAGAGACTCAGTTTTTTGTTTTTTGTCTTTCTCCTTTCCCCCATTGCAATCCTGATCCTGGCTGGGGGTGGGGACTCCGCAATTGAGTCTGTGAAGGTGCACACTTCACCTCTTGCTGCTCATTTCGCCTCAGGCAGGGGCGGAGCCTGTGAGAACAGCCCCCAAGACTTAACACATCAAACCACGCCTATCCACCAGGGGGAGCTGCTGCTTTTTTTTTTGGTTTGTTTTTGTTTATGTTTTTTTGTTTTTTGTTTTGTTTTCTTGGTGTTTTTGTTCTGTTTTTTTTTAATATATAAAAAATTTTTTTTCTTCACTAATTTCGTACATATTTATTTGTCATTATTACCTTTTTTTAATTTTCCTTTTTCTTTACTCAATTCTTTTAAATTTTACTCATTATATTCCTTTCTCCTTTCTCCCTTACTTTTTCACCTACTTGCAACCCAGATATATTCTCCTGTATCTCATCCTTACCTATCCCCTAAACTGGTCATACACTTTTAAATGGTTTACTGTCCTTTGTTGTCTCCGACCCCCTTTTATATATATTTTTTTGTCTCTTCTTCTTTCTCTTTTCTTTTTATTTTCTCTTCTTCTCTTCTTTTCATCTCTTCCCCTCCCATTTTCTTTCTTTTCTTTCCCCCCTGTAATGTGTTTCTTTGTTTGATTTGTCTGTGTATATGTGTGCTTCTGTTCCCTCTGTGTTTGTCAGTCTGTTTTCCTTCTTAGGACTACACCAAGAAACAAGCCAAAGTGTGCAAGAAGGCGAGTCCCAAATATTGCAGAGTAGGGAATTAAAATACTCACAGGCACAACAAGAGAAACTGAGAGATATCATTAAGAGAATATCTCCTGAAACGGCCGGCCCTGGACAGTCAATAAGCCTCCTTTAACAGAGAAATACTAATAGGTGCACAGAGCCCAACGAACTTTCTAAAGGTGAAAAGAGATAGAAAACTAGCAAAAATGACAAAATGGAGAAACTCTCCCCTGAAGAACTTCCAGGGGGAAGTCACAGCCACAGAACTGCTCAAGGCAGATCTAGACAACATATTGGATCAAGAATTTAAAAAGCTGGTCATAAGATTAATTGCTGGGGTTGAGAAAAGCATCAAAGAATCAACTGATGAGTTAAAAACGGCTATAGGTGAGATGAATAACAAACTGGAGGCAGCCACCTCAAGGACTGATGAGGCAGAGAGAAGAATAGGTGAATTAGAAGATATAGTTCTAGCCAAAGAGGAAGCTGAAAAAAAGAGAGAGAAATTAATCCAGGAGCAGGAAAGGAGAATTTGAGACCTGAGCGACACGATCAAGCGGAACAACATCCGTATCATAGGAATTCCTGAAGAGGAAGAGAGAGAGAAAGGTCCTGAAGGGATACTTGACCAAATTATAACTGAGAATTTCCCAAATATGGGAAAAGAAATAGACATTCAAATTCAAGAGGCACAAAGAACCCCCTTAAGACGTAACATGAATCGGCCTTCAGCATGACATATCATAGTGAAACTGGCAAAATATAAAGATAAAGAGAGAATTCTGAAAGCAGCTAGGGAGAAAAGGGCCCTCACATACAAAGGGAAATCTATCAGAGTGGTTACATACCTATCTAATGAAACATGGCAGGCCAGGAAGGAATGGCAGGAAATCTTCAATGTGATGAGCAGAAAAAATTTACAGCCAAGAATCCTCTACCCAGCAAGCCTGTCTTTCAAAATAGAAGGAGAGATAAAGGTGTTCCCAAATAAACAAAAATTGAGAGAATTCATGACCACCAAACTAGCCCTACAGGAAATTCTAAGAGGGACTCTATGAGGGAAAGATCACAAAGAATACAAGGTGCCAAAGACACCACTATAAACATGCATTTTAGGGAGAACACAAAGACTCGAAACCCATATTTTTCGATAATAACATGGAATGTAAATGGACTGAATGCTTCAACCAAACGACACAGGGTAGCAGAATGGATAAAAAAACAAAACACATCTATTTGCTGTCTACAGGAGATGCATTTTCGCCCGGAAGACACCTACAGGTTGAAAGTAAAGGGATGGAGAAATATCTATCAGGCAACTGGAAGTCAAAAGAAAGCTGGAGTAGCCATACTAATATCAGACAAACTGGACTTTAAAGTAAAGGCAGTAACAAGAGATGAAGAAGGACATGATATAATAATTACAGGTTCTCTCCAACAGGAAGAGCTAACAATTATAAATATCTATGTGCCTAACTCGAGAGCACTCAAATACATAAAGCAACTAATCAGAGAAAGAAACAATCTTATTGACAAAAATGTGCTAATTGCAGGGGACTTTAATACTCCACTGACAGCAATGGATAGATCAACCAGACAGAAAATCACTAAGGAAACAATGGACCTAAACGACACACTGGAACAGATGGAACTGATAGATATATTTAGAACTCTGCATCCTAAAGATAGGAAATTCACCTTCTTTTCGAGTGCACATGGCACATTCTCCAAGATAGACCACATGCTGGGACATAAAGCAGCCCTGCATAAGTATAAACAAATAGAGATCATACCATGCACACTTTCAGATCACAATGCTATGATACTTGAAATTAACCACAGGAAAAAGTCTGGAAAACTTCCAAAACTGTGGAGGTTAAAAACCACCCTATTAAAGAATGACTGCGTTAACCAGGCAATTAGAGAAGAAATTAAAAATATATGGAAACCAACGAAAACGAAAATACAACAATCCAAAATCTCTGGGATGCAGCAATGGCAGTCCTAAGATGAAAGTATATTGCAATCCAGGCCAATCTCAACAAACTAGAAAGAGCACAAATTCAAAAATTAACAGAGAACCTACTGGAACTAGAAAAGAAGCAGCAAGAGCACCCCAAACCCAGCAGAAGAAAAGAAATAATAAAGATCAGGGCAGAAATAAACAATATAGAATCGAAAAGAACAATCAAGCAGATTAATGAAACTAAGAGTTGGTTCTTCGAAAAAATAAACAAAATCGATAAACCCCTAGCGAGGCTCCTCAGGAAAAAAAGAGAGAGCACTAAGATAGACAAAATCATGAATGAAGAAGGATCTATTACAACCAATCCCTTAGAAATACAAGCAATCATCATAAATTACTATGAAAAACTATATGCCAACCAACTGGACAACACAGAAGAGATGGACAAATTCTTAAATACACACGCACTACCAAAAATCAAACCGGAAGAGATAGAAAGCATGAATAAGCCAATAACCAGTGAAGAAATTGAATCCGTTATCAAAAATCTCCCAACAAATAAGAGCCCAGGGACAGATGGCTTCCCAGGGGAATTTTACCAGACATTTAAAGCAGAGTTAATACCCATTCTTCTCAAACTATTCCAAAAAAATAGATATAGAAAGAAAGCTTCCAAACTCATTCTATGAAGCCAGCATCCCCTTGATACCCAAACCAGACAGGGACCCAGCCAAAAAAGAGAACTACAGACCAATATCCTTAATGAATACAGATGCAAAAATACTCAACAAGATACTAGCAAATCGAATTCAACAGCATATAAAAAGAATTATCCATCATGATCAAGTGGGATTCATTCCTGGCTTACAGGGATGGTTCAATATCTGCAAATCCATCAATGTAATTCACCACATTAACAAAAGAAAGGATAAAAACCATATGATCCTGTCGATAGATGAAGAAAAAGCATTTGACAAAATACAGCACCCTTTCCTAATAAAAACCCTTGAGAAAGTCGGAATAGAAGGAGCTTACCTAAACATTATAAGAGCAGTCTATGAAAAACCCACAGCTAATATAATCCTCAATGGGGAAAAACTGAGAGCAT
>PJEM01017216.1:0-22896 GCA_004023845.1 Helogale parvula | reverse complement strand
AGACACGAAGAGGGTGTGGGGTGGGGGGGCCAGTCCCCGCCCACTCAGGAAGTCCCCTCTGCACATTCCCCCCTCCCACGCCTGGGCCCTGGGTGGGACACCAGACTCCCCAGGAGCAGATTCTGCGGTTGAACGTGATGATCGGTCATGACTTTGCTCAGTTAGTAAAATAAGGAAGAGGGCAGTGCCTACTAACCGTCTTCTGAGCGATGGCTGAGAAGATGGGAAGAAATGGGGGCAGGCGCTGCGCCGAGTCCCCCGAGCCCCGCGACATTTACCCAGCCTCCTCCCTGGCTGAGCTCCAAGCCCCAGGCTCTTCCCCTGAGAAATGGGGTGTTAGGTGGGCTGTCGGGGGCCTGAATCATAGGGCCCACCGGTGCACTGGGCCTGGCACAGAGCAGCCCTGACATTTATCTTAGTCACAAGCAAGACCTGCCTGGCACTTGGCTCTTTGCCATGAGGACAGCAGTGCGGGTTTTCCCCACCCCTCCCCCCAGGATTGCCACCAGGGGGCCAGGAGGCCCAGCGACCTGCTGGTGACGCCTGGAGCACATGGGAGTGACTACCATGCCCAGACTCGCGGCAGCCAGGGCTCCTTGTCCTCCGGGTTCTGCTCCAGGATTCCCTCCTGGCCCCTCACCCACCTCAGGGGGTGGGGGCTCTGCTTGCGGCTGCCTTGGAGGAGCACACCCTCCCCCATTTGTCATCCGGGGCCATGACCGCCCTGCCGTCAGCAATATCTGCCCCCCACCCCCATGAGCTGCTCAGGGAGCGCCGCCTGGCAGGCTCAACAGGTGGACAGACAGATGCACAGATGGTCAGTGGTGGGGTAAGGGGGGATGGCAGGCCTGGGGGTATAAAGGAACCCCCCACCCCAGGGAGGGAACTGGGGGCCCTCGGGGTGTCTGGTCCTGTCCAGGTGTAAGAATTGATGTGAATTGGGGCCCCCAGCACAGGGGGACCACTGGGGACAGATCCTCCCCAGCCCTCCCGCCCACCCCCTCACTTCAAGATGTGCTGTTTCCTGCCCCCCCCACCCCAGTATACTGCTCAAGGCCAAGAGTGTGCAGCCCCTGCCTGGTGCCAGGGCCAGACCCAGCGGCACACATCGGGCGCTCAGGGGCCATTGGCCAGGCACCGAAAGAGAACACGGCCTGCCTGTCCCCACACGCCCAGGGCTTGGCCAGAAGCGGGGGAGTGTCCCTAGGTCCTGATAAAGTGACCTGGTCCTCGGGCAGGGTCCTTCTCCGCCTTATGGGAGCAGGTCCTGGGGGCATCGAAGCCTCTGTGCTGCCCCCTCATAGTGTCCCTGCACCGAGGAGGGTGCGGCCCAGTCGGGGGCCCTCCCGGTAATGAGGGGGCTCTGAGTCCCATGTGGGAAGGCTTTTGTAATCATCGCAGTTCACAGGGAGCTGGGGCCCCAGTGGGGCTGCATGGCTCACAGCGCCCCCTGCCCCATCCAGGGGTCTGAGGATGCTGCCGGGACCTCCATAGACAGGACACCGATGGGAACAGCAACCTGCAGTGGGAGGAGGTGACAAGCGCCCTCCCAGAACCAGCTGTTGCTGCCTGCCTGGGACCTCCTAGACCCCACACAGCCCCCTGTGGCCGCCCCTCAGCATGCCTTCCTCCCCTCAGTCGGGGCACTCAGCGGCCAGTGACTCTGCAGCATCTCCCAGCCCCTCCCCCACAAGGTCCCGCCCGGTCCCTGCCGCCCTGCAGGCCAACTTCCCCACTGCCCTGTGTGCCCTGTCTAGTGACCCAGTCAGGTTCCCACCCCTCGGGCTCCTCACACCCTGCCATGCTCAGACTCCCACCATGTGACCTTCTGTGCCCCCTCCCCACTCTGACCCTGCCTGCCACGGTCACCGTCAAGCCCCAGCCCAGCCCTTGCCGGCTCAGGGAAGGAGGAGCCCCACAGAGAGGCGCTGGGCGGTCAGAGGAGGGAGAGCCCCTCCCGGGGTCCAGGCAGGCCTGCTGGGGGTGGGGGGACCTGTTGGAGGCAGGTTACAGGCGTGGCGGGGAAAGGCAGGGTGACGGTGATGGGCCTCGGGGCCCAGGCTGTGGGTCCTGCTGCCCAGCAGGCCTGTGCCTTCCCGGTCTTCCTGGCGCCGGCATCCCTCCATACCTGGTCTTGCCAAGTCCCCGTGCCACGGCTCCCTCCCTCCACGCCTCTCACGTGGACTCCCTCTCATCAAGGCCACATGCCTTGCTCTGCAAGGTTGCTGGGCCGCTCCCACCTACAGTGGGCGGCGGAGTGGGCCCTCCCGCCTCCCGCACCGCAGCGGGGGGCCCTGGCTGGGCTGCGGGCGGGGCGGGGTACTCACTGGCCTGCGTGATCACACAGTACTTGTCAGTCGGGGCGCACTCCACCAGGGACTGGCAGTCTTTGTGGCCACAGCACACGTGGCAGTGCAGGGCCCAGGCTGGGGGAGGAAGTAGGGAGCCCGTCAGCGTGGGCTGGGGAGAGCCTGGGGGCCATGGCTGGCCCTCTCTGAGCCTCCACTCCAACCCCTCCGGAGGCGCTTCTGGTCCCCAGGGACTGGGCAGGGCTAGAGACATGGCAAGTGCGTCAGCAGGAGACACGGGGCCCTGGGACGGGGGAGGGTTAACTTTGCTGGATCTGGGCCCTGCTTCTCACTGTCACAGCCCCTCTCTGAGCCACAGAGTCCTCCCTATGAGATGGGACCAAGCACAGCCTAAGGCTGCCCGGCCTCGCTGGGGGATGACAAGGCGCCAGCAGGAGCTCGTGGCCCCGGCCCGCCCTCCGGCGCTGCGGCTCCCGGCCTGCACTGCGGCCTGGGCCGGAGGACAGCGGGGGCTCAAGGGTTTGGCGCACGGTGGGCACTAAGGGCTGCTTAGTTACCAGGAGGGAACAGCCCTGCCCTCACTGCCCGGAGCCTGCCAGCGGCCCCCACCCCAGACTGATCAATGGACAGTCGCCAGCAAAAGGCCCTGGTGAACCCCCGTGCAGTATGACGGGCCTCAGGTCCCCACCACAAGTCTGGCCTGGAGAGGCTGCAGACTGCCCCAGGGGTAGCCAACTGAGGCACGGAGTATGACCATGACACTGTGGGACACCTGGCCCAGAGAGAACTCAGTCTTCATAGAGGGTGGGGGCCATCTGGAAGGGCTTCCGGGAGGGGGCGGCCCTGGGGCTGTGAAGGGGCTGTTGGACAGGCGGGAGAGCCAGGATGGAGGGGCATGTGCTGCAAGAAAAGGCACGTCTGTGCCAGGCCTGGGGGCTGTGGTGTGCCCACTCTGCCATCAAAGCCAGCACCTGAGGCGTGGGGTGATAGCGCCTTCCACACATGGCCTGGCTGACCTCCGAGACCCCTCCCCCGTGTGGAAAGTGGGGAGATTTGTGGCTGAACCACGGGTGATCTGGTCACGCTCAGACAGACCCTGGGCTCAGGCGTTCTTCCCAGGCCAGCATTCTGGAACAGCCCATGACCCCTGGCTCTTCCCATGCTCCTGTCTGCAACTGAGCCCGGGTGCTGGTGGGGCGGGGACACACTCCCCGCGTCCTCCGAACGAGAAACTCATGTTGCTTCTGTTTCCCCCTGGGGGTCTGTGGGGGGGGGGGACCTGAGTGTGGCCTCACTGGAGCCTCGCCTGCAGCCTCTCTTTTGACAAGCATCCCATCCTCTGCCCTGTCCCCAGAGCCAGCCTCGAACCTTTGCCCGAGTGTCCCTTCCGTCTGTGCCCTCGCCTCCTTGGGCTGGGCCTGGTCTGCGAGGCTCCTGTATCCCTGCCTCCCCCTCAGGGGGTCCCCAGACAGGCTGGAGGCCACAGCCCGCTGGGGGGACTCAGAGGGGGTGTTATCCTGGGTGGTAATTATTCGGCTGATAATCACAGGCTGAGCGCTTCTGGGGCCCCATTTCCGGTGGCCCCGGAGCAGCCACTCTTGTCTGTCACACAGCCAGAGGGGCTGGGAGGGCCCGACTCACTCTCCCGGTCCCAGCACTGAGTCCAGCCTCCCAAGAACCCACTTTGTCTGGAAGACAGGACAGTGGCCTCCTGGCTGGTGGCCGGTCCCCCTGCCAGCCCGGAGCTCTGCAGCCTCAGGCCACTCACTGGGGTCTTTCACCCCACGAGAGGCAGAGAGACTAGAAACTATGCCCAAAACGACACGAAGGTCTCCAGGTTTTCCTGCCTCACTGCTCAGGTGGAGGCCACCCGCACCCAGCCACTGTCTGTCCCCACCCCCCCCCACTGTCTGTCCCCATCCCTCCCCCCCAGGCCAGTGGCCCTTACCCAGGTCAGTGCACAGAGCGGCCAGAAGCAGAAAGAGCAGGAGTGGCCTCATCGTGGGGCGTCCACTGGCAGGGACTGGGGAGCGGCCGGCCCCAGGTGCCTTTATATGACCAGCTTCTTGGCCGGGGTCAGACCTAGTAATTTAGCTGGAGCCGCGCTTGGGTAGGCTAGGCCGGCCTGACTCACGCCGCGGGGCTCCCCTTTGCCCCACCCCCAGGGCTCTGGGGGCTCTCAGGTCGCCTGTGCCCTCTCTCTGCCTGTCTCTCTGTCCTGAGCCATCGGCCCCCTGGTCCCTCCAGGTATCATGAGGCCCCAGGCCAGGCTGGGGAGCAGGGAGGGTCACGGTGGTGGGTGACGGCCCACTCTAGGGGTGGGGGACACGGCCCTGCCTGGGTCTTCCGAGGAGGCACAGCCCTTGGCCAGGCCAGAGCCATCAGGGAGGCGCCGAGCCCATTCAAGTGGGGACCCTGCAGGCTGAAACCTGGCTTTCAACAACCGTGTCTCAATTTCTGTGTGCGCACATCACATGGACGCCAGGAAAGTGCAGAATCTGAGGACCTGGGACCCTGCATTCCCGACAGGTTCCTGGGAGGCCGGGCTGCAGGGCTGCCCCAGCAGGGACGGGGGCAGGGCCGGGGGCGCCCAGCATCTCAGGGGACACCGAGTCACTACCCACCGGCCTCCAGGCCATCTTAGGGGACCCTGAGTGACAAGGGTGCCCTGGGAGGATGCGGGCAATAGCCTGGGCACAGTGGGCTGCTAAGGTTCCAGAGGCTGAAGGTTGGGGCTCACACTCCTGGGGTTTCTCCTCCATCCCCCCCCAGGGCCACCAGACTCTCTCTTCTGGAAGCTGGAGTCCCCTCCCCAGTGACCAGAGCCACCTTTCTAGATGCAACTCTGACTGTGTCACCGTCCGCCAAGGGCTCTGCAGGCACACGCTGTCCACATAGCCCTGCCTCGCCTGGTGTCCCCTGTGTCCTCCAGCCTCCCCCCTCCCCTCGGCCTCCAGAGTGAACCCACACACCTCACGCCCTCACCCAGGCCTGGCCTGATGCTCAGAACACCCTTCCCTCCTTTCCTTGCCCAGCGGGATCATCTTTGTCCAGAACATTCTTAGAGCCACGCTTCCTGCCTGTGTCCTGGAGATGGCTGCCTGGAGCCCGTGTCCTTCCCCGGGTTCCTGCTGGGCCTCTTCCCTGTCACCACGGAGGCTGGGAGCCACGGGCAGGACTGTGGGGACGGAGCGGCACAGCACGGGTCAGATCCTGCGTTGGGACCAGTTCTCTCTGCGGTGCCACGGCCCAGCCAAGTGCCAAGGAGCCTGGGACCCACGAGACTCTTCAGTGTGTTTTGATGTCACATGTGTCACTGATATTTTATATCTGCTTTTTTTTTTAACTTTGTTTAGAACTTTCACAATTCTGGATGCATGGTGTGTGGTGCCCCATTTCTCGCAGTCCCCAAAGGATCAGGACGGGCTCACCCTGATCAGGAAACTGCCGAGAGTGGCGTGAGGGGGCAGCAAACACACGGGCTGTGCTCAGCACACTGGAAGTGGTGCACACGCGTGTGCTGAGAAGGGAGGGTTGCCGCCCGCACGGGCCCGGGGTGGACTCCACGCATTCAGCTTCGCCCGCTCCGTCCTCACCGCCTGCTCCGTCCACACCACCCACTCCGTCCACTTGATCTCACTGCATCTTCTCTCACCCACCCACGCTTGGCATTCTACTCCATCAGCTTCTCCCATACCATCTAATAAGCTGCACTCCATTTACCGTTCGCCTCCCGCCTTCGCTCCCCATGGAGCCGGGTGACTTCCTGTGGCAATGGGCCATGGCACTCCTGGCTTCCTTGGCCGAATCCCTGCTGTCAGGGGGTGGAGACCGGACTCTGAGGACAGGGTTCCCGGCTAGATTTCACCGCACGCGCGCCTCGGGCCTGCGGAAGTCCTCTCCTCTGCTGCGAGGGCTACAGGACTGGACGGGGTGTGACAGAGCCCAGGCTGCTGCCATGGCACCAGAGCGCAAGGCAGGCGGTTGGCCCCGGGGGCCCGGCCCGGAGGTCGGCGGAGGAGGCCAGGTGCGGGCCTAACGGCTGAGAGCACTCTTTAGCTTTTCTAGCAGGGCCCAGTCTGGGGTCCAGGGAGGGGGAGCCCTTCCCAACAAGTGCAAGCTGCCATTGCTCCGTGGTGACCTGACTGCAGCCAGCCCCCTCCCCTCACTGA
This sequence comes from Helogale parvula, assembly GCA_004023845.1. Lineage (NCBI taxonomy): Eukaryota > Metazoa > Chordata > Mammalia > Carnivora > Herpestidae > Helogale > Helogale parvula. Next base: position 16,415 of record PJEM01017216.1, on the reverse strand, counting down.
ACTCACACCTGCTCGTCACCTGTGTCCCACCGCCAGAACCCAGGTCACCCTGCCTGGGCCTCTGCGCTTGTCCGAGTGTGTGGCTGAGCACCTGTGGGTGGGGAGAGAGCCCGAGACTCGGGAGCCCCCGCCCCAGGTAATACACGATCATCAGTTCCATGGCCCTGACTCCTACGAGCATCAGGCTCGGCCCTTGGTGCAGGGGTACAGAGAGAGAGGCCGAGTGTGGGGGTGCTGGACCCACACTAACAGAGACCAGTCAGGTGACATGGTGGGGACCCCATGCACAGCCTTGATCTAGCAATGCCAGTGGCCGCTACCTGGAGAAGGTACCAGGTGAGCTGCATTTTGAAGCGGGGTTAAGGTCAAGGCTACTCCTTGAAAGAAGGGGAGACGCCAGTGCAGAGGAGCTGGCTGAGCCAGAGCCACGGGCCCAGAAGTCTCAGCGCAAGCACAGTTGGCTGGACCTTACCCAGGGGGCACAGCATTTCTCAAATTGGGGTCCATATTCCTGAGGATCTGAGTGCCTTCCCCTCTACTCGGGATCTCTGAGAAATGCTGAACTTCGTGCATCTTCAGAAAGCCTTTGGAGCAAAGATTCTGCAGCCTCATGGGGAGGGGGCCCTGGGAGGGGCCCTGGGAGGGGCCTGCTATGTGGGACGCCATCCCTCAAGGAAGGAGCGAGGCGGGGGAGGCGGCCCTACCCCTCATTGGACTAATTGGGCATCTGAAACTTTACAAGCTGGGTGTTCCCCAATTAAGGGCCAGACTCCCGCCCCCGACCACAATTAACGCGCGGCTTCCCTCGTGGGGCACAGACCTCCGCTCCTCGCTGTGGCTGAGAGACAGACGTGGGACTTCCTGCCCCACAGGGGCGGGGCGGGTGAGGGAACTGGGGGGGCAGTGAGGCCATGGCCTTGTCAGCCTGGAAGAGCTTCGTCCCACCTTCCGGGAGGAGACCTTGGCCCCTGTTAGGAACCCCGAGACCTCCACATGGACCAGAGAAAGAGTCCTGCACCCCCTCCCCCTCCCTCGTCCCTCCCCCTCCCTTGGCCCCTTCTTTCTACCCTGCTTTTTACCCTTCTTCCCTCCTGTGCTGGGAAGGGAGAGAGGAGCACCCAGAATTGGAACTGAGCCCCCCCCCCATTGGGCAGGGGCTGGAAAGGGCGCGCCTCTCATGCCTGCATTAACCAAAGAGGACTCCCGTGCTCTGACCCTGGGCACCCCCTAAGCCCTCATGTTCGCACCCTGAGCCCTGACCCTGGCGACCGGGTTCAGGACAGTCTCCCCCCACGCCCCCCCACCCCCAGCCATTAGTACCACTGTGGCACATGGATTATTTTGAACTGAAGGCACTTGAGACCCTGAGGGCTCAAGAGAACTTTTGCCCCTCCCTTAACACCACAGAAGAATGGCAATTGGGTGTCTTTCCCAGAATAAGGGTTATTAGCAGAGAGAAGTTTTTATCTGAGTGACCCATCTGCACGGCCAGGCAAACATCTAACTACCAAACATTTGCTTTTCTTATCGCCCTGCACCCTTTCCTTCTGAAATCCCAGACCCGCTTCGCCTTAGTTCAGAGTGACACCTACGCCTCATTCTTCCTGCCTTTGGGATTTCCACATCTATGTGGATTCTCCTTATTAAACTCGATCTTCTCCTGTTAATCTGTCTCAGGTTGATTGATGCATTTAAAAAATTTTTTAAAACATTTACTTATTTTTTGAGAGACAGAGTGTAAACAGGAGAGGGGCAGAGAGAAGGGAGTCACAGATCCCAAAGCAGCTCCAGGCTCCGAGCTGTCAGCACAGAGCCCGACACGGGGCTTGAACTCAGGAACCGTGAGATCATGACCTGAGCCCAAGTCGGATGCTCAACCAGGTTGATTGATTCTTAATCCAGCGAAAAGGATCTTGAAGGAAACAGAAATTCTTGTTCCCTGACACTGGTCACATACCAAGCCCGGATCCTGGTCACACTCTGAGCCTTGACCCTGTCGTAGGCTGAGCCCTAGCCCTGGCCACAGAGCATCTTAGGACCCACAACCAGAGTGTGGGGAAGAGTGAAGAAAGGCGGGTCTGCTTGGGCCTGAGGGCCCCCACAACGGGCTTTAACCGCAGCTGGAGGGATCTGGCTGGCGCGCCGCCTCCAGTGTTTTGAGCATCCTGGCCCCGGCCTGTGGCCAGCCTGTCTTCCTCCCGCCCTGTCCTGGCGCTGCAGTCTCCCGCTTTCCTCTAGCAGGGAGAACGCCGGCTCCTCCGTGTCCCTCCCGACGGATCCCGGCCTCAGGGTTCGGGGTGCTGGGAGAGCGCACACAGAGCACAGTGGGCTGCTTGTCCGGGCACGTTCCGGATGGCTTCTTTGCGGAACGGACCGGGGGACAGTGGGGGGTGGCTGCTCCAGTTCTGGCCTGTGTGGACAGCGGGGAGCCTGGACGTAGGGGTGCCCGCGATGCTGAGCATGGGCAGCTGGTACTGTCCAGGAGGGGCAAGAGGGCAAACAAGGATGTCCCCTCCCCCGCCCCCGCTGGCGTTCTGCGGGGCACACCTGAGATGACCCGGCCTGCCCTCCCCTGGGGGTGGGGCGGGACCCCACAGCTGGCTTCCCAGAGGACAGGCACGGGCAGCCAGCCAGCAAGGGTGAACGGCGCTGGCAGGGCAGGGGCCCAATCGCTCACAGGGCAGGGCAGGGGCCCAGGTGGAGGAGGAGCCACCTGAGGGGGCGCAGGCATGGGAGCAGCTCCCTCTCTGAGTTTTGTTCCGGCTCCTGGAGCGGAAGTTCTGGACATCTCGGCAGAGGCTGGCCGTGGAATTTTATGTCCCACCATCCTGTTTGGCGTGGTGCCAAGCGAAGGTGTCAGGCCCATGCTGTGAAGGCGGACACAGGGCTGTGTCTTCCCACAATGACAGCTTTATTTGGTCACCCAACATAATCACGAAGCAGGTTCGGGATTCGGAACTCGGGACAGTTCGCCACGTGATTCACTCGGCTTCTCCCACGGCCCCGGAGCAGAACACCAGGCCGCGCGACAAACAAGGCAGCAGAAGGGTGCCACACGCGAAGTCAGGCTGCCCGCTCCGTGGAGACGCGGCCCTGGTCCCGGCGAGCCGGCTGCCGCGCTCACTGCTGGCTCCCTTCCAGCCCCGAGGGGTCTCCGGTCCGTTTGGGGCGCCATCGGGAGAGGCTCAGACATAGAGGGCCGGGTCCGCGGGGCCTGGCGGTTTGCTGCGAGAATCCTGACCCTTGGAAGGGGGTTCGATTGGCCCCGGGGTCCCGCGGACCTCCTCCTCCACGTGTTGTCAGTTCCGGGGTGTCGGCGGCGCCGGCCTGGGCGAGGTCGTGTCACTGCGGTACCTTTCACCCCTTCACTGCCAGCATCGCTGCTTGACACGGGCCGCCGGCCTGAGGGACTCCACCCTGCTGTCTGCAGAAGCCCGCTGGCAGCCACAGCCCCTGCCCTGCGGCTTCCGGCTCCACCTAGCGCCTCCTACTGGCCGAGCGGCGGCGTCGCGGGCAGAGTGGCGATGGGAAGCGGGGTACAGGCCGCAGCGTGGACCCGAGCACCCTCCCGCCACCGCCACCGAGGCTGCGCGCCCCTCAGGACTCCTTCAGGCCGCAGGGCACAGAGTGGGCTGAGGCTCCGGCCAGGACGCCAAACAGGAAGCTGGGCCTGGCCGGCACCTCCGGCCTCCTCCGCCCTCCTGCAGCCTCGGCCCCCCTCCTTCCTCCCTCTGCACCCTTTCGTCCCCGGCCCGTGTGAACTCACGCACCCAACACACCCGGAGCGGCCCCGCCCCCAACATGCATGCACATGGGCTCACGCGATCTCACACCATGGACACAGGCATCCGCGTGTGCCTCCCCTCGCCCCCACTCACACGCATGCACACTAGTGCTCACACGCACACGGCCCGGCCCAGCTTCTCCGCTGTCCCGTGGTGTCGCTGGGAAGGGCCTCCACCCTGCGAGCTGGCTGCCCTTCACAGCTGGGTGCTTCCCCCCCGGACTGGCTGGGAGCAGCGTGGGTGGCCCGGAGGGAGGTGCCCTGGGGACCCCAGGAGGCTGCGGGACCTTCCCCGCAGAGGCCGTGCATGTCAGGGAGGCCCGGCTTTGGGGTCTGCGGACCGGTTTGTCTGGTCTTGGCTGTGTCGCCTCTCCTTCTGTGGCTTTACGGCGTCATAGGCTGGCGATAATGGCACCCTCCCTGGGGTGAGAATGAAAGGGGACAATGCTGGTGATGCATCCGGTGCAGATGGGAAGCAGGAGACGACGGGACACGGAAGAGGAGGGTGGTGACTTCGGGCTCCAAGGCGTGGGGTTTGCTTCAAGCCATCAGGAAGACGGGGGTGAAATGGGGCCGGCTGCAGAGGGGCTGGGAGGGCCCCGTGCAACAGGAGAAGGAACCCAGGAAGCTTCTAGACTGGCCGCCAGACGGGCGTGGAGTAGGGTGGCTTTGGGGCCACTCTCCCCACCGGAAGCAAGCAGAGGACGGCTGAGGCCACGCTGGCTGGGGAGCCGGGGCCTGCCCTGCGGCGTCCAGACCCTGAGCTCACACCCCTTTGCAGGGAGGCCAGGGTCTGGGGGGTGGGGCATGGCCCTCCTTCCCCAGCTGGGAGGGTGCCAGGCAAGGTGACTCTGAGGAGGAACACCGCGTCCCCAGCGTCCCTCCAAGGGCCTCCATGCCCAAAGCCCTGCGCAGACGAGGCCAGGTGCCCCTCAGCCGGGCAGGGAAGGCCAGTGGCCCATCTGTGGCCACGTCCTCCACGCAGCCCTGTTTGTGCGTCCACCAAGCCCACTCTACAGAGAGGGGACATCTGTGCCTGCAGCGCCCAGCTGGGAGCCTGCCACCTGGAGGGCCCTGTGTGCCTGTGGCAGGACTGTGTCTGGGGCCTGGAGAAGCAGCTGGCGGCCTGGAGGCTGCAAACCCCTGCCGGCGGCACCGCCTTGTTGCCGGTGCTCCGGACACCTGGCTGGTGGGCAGACAGGGGCTTGGTGCCTTGGCCACCTGCGCCCCTGGCCTGCAAACAGGAGCAGGTGAGAGAAGACCCGTCCCACTGAAGCTAAGCAGGGCCCCACACGCTGGTCGTGCAGTCAGTCATTCAGTCCACAAACATTTCCCATGCCCCCCACATCTGAGGCGCTGTATCTGGCCGTGGCCACGGCGGCCTGGGCTGGGAGTGGGAGGGCCAATGGGTTCACAGGAAGGAGGACCCTGGAGGTGGCCGGTGCCTGCTCTGGTGGCAGGGGGTGGCTTCCACGTGTCTCCCCACAGCCCCGGGTAGCAGAGAAGCCCTGTTTCAGAGGTCCCTCGGGCTCAGGGGACAGGAGCGCCTGGCTGCCACACCGGGCTGCATCCTCCCAGCAGCGAGGCCTCCTGCAAGCGCCCTGCCTCCCTCGCCTCGTCTTCACCGCAGGGGCCCCCGTGTGGCCGGCCTCGGAAGGCACTGATGCAGATCTAATGCGATGACGCCAACGGACGCCGTCAGTGCCCACCTGCACCTGCACTCGCCACCCTGTGCCCATGCCCGGTTCCAGGACTGACACTAGACTCCTTGGCCTGGGGCTCACTCTTGGCTTCGGTCCCTGGATCTTAGCAAGGTAGGCCAGCAGTGCCAGAGAACCGATGCCCCTGTGGCCCCAGCAATGACAGCGGCGGCTGAGGACTCCATCCACCTCACATCCCCCCCTCCCCGGGTGGGATGGCTCCGGGGTGAGGATTTTACACAAACACCAAGGGATTCCCGTGGACGGAGCTGTGGCCTGCGGTGGGAACCGGCTGGAGGATGCGCCCTCCTCCTCGTCTCCCCTACAGATGGCCCTTCAGCTGCAGGATGAACTATTTGCTCCCTGATTCTCAGCTCAGCGTCTGCTTCTAGGGGAGGCAGCTCAAACTTGGCACCTCCGGCAGCTGGCGCGGAGTCGATCATGCCGGCAGCCATGGCAATGACAATGAGGACCCTGGTCATTGCAGGAACTCTTGGACGGGCTGCAGGCATCCGCACAGCTGGCCAGACTTGTACCCGCGTGTGGCCTAGGGTCCAGGCAACTGCGGTTTGGTCGTCCTGGGCTGCCGAGTCCAGGGACACATTCCCAAGTGGTCGCTGCGCTGGATGACTCCCGACCAAGGGAGCCCTGTCTCTGGCAGCGGCCGTGGGGAGGTAGGCTGCTGGGAAGCTCAGGCGCTGGTCCCAGGCCCCGCTCCGTAGCTTTGTGGCTGCGGCGGTGGGGGGATGAGGGGCGAGCGCGTGGCCCCGAGGCTCAGAGCCTTGGTCTCCGGGGTTGGGTTTGGGCCCTTCCTCCAGGCTGGCCCTGAGAATCAGACAGTGTTTGCGTGTCAAGTGCTCTGTTACCTGCAAAGCCTGGCCATCATCCTAGACCTCTCAGAGCCCAGATGGTCCAGGGAAGGTGTGTCTCCACAGGCATCGTGACCTCTGAGGAGCGTGGAAGTATCACGAAGCTTGTGATCTTAGATGCTGCCAATTGGAAGGACTGATCCAAGGGTAAGGAGGGTCAGAGGGTAAGCACAAAGGAGTCTGACGGAGGGGCGATGAGGGAGAGAAAGGGGGAAGGAGGGAGAGGCGGAGGCAAGACGAGAGAGACCCGGTGGGCAAGGAGGGAGCCCCTCGGGGTGCGGAAGGCTCAGCAAGCACCTCACCCACGAAACTGTGCAGCTGCAGCTGCGCAGAAGTTTACTACCAACTGTAGAGATACGTGGCACACCAGTCACAAAGAGTAAGGACACACACAGGACTCTCTGCGGTGACCCCCGCACCGCCGGCAGACGCGTCCAGAATGCCTTGCAGCGTTTTCTTACACGCCAAGTGGAGCTCCGTTGGGCCTGGATGGGTCCCTGTGGGAGAGCGAGGGGCACGCGCCTCCGCGGAGGCGCCACTGGGGGGCGCTCGTTCGTGGCGCTGCCAGCGAGCTCGCTGACCGTGGTTTCCGACCCGGTCATGGGCTGCTCGCAAGGCGACCAGCTGCAGCCGCCTCGGAGGAGGGTCCCTCCCGTTTTCTTCAGTCCGAGGAAATCGACAACACGATACATCAAGACGCGACCGAAGTTGTCATCTGCGGATTGCCGTGGTCGTCCCTCCCACCTGCCCGTCTCCCGCGGCCACCGCGATGCCGCCGAAGGGGCGCGCAGTGCGCGGGAAAGGGGTGCCCAGCAGCCCCGCGCGGCGCGTGTCCACCGACTCCACCGGCGCCACCGCCAGGAGCAACGGGCAGAGCCATCCCTTAAGAGAGTAGGTGGCAATAACGTGGTGTCGAAAGTAGTAAATGGTACTACCTTTTTTGTAGTATAATTTGTTAAATTGCAAGGTGATATAATTCCACTTTACATCTGTGCTTAACAAAGGCCCCCCAAATCCCTGCAGACTGAACAGGTGGGCCCAGGACACACCACTGCTGTCCCCGCCCCCGTCGTGGGGGGGAAGGGGGTCAGCCAGTGGGGGAAAGATGACGAAAGAGGAGAAAGGAGTGGAGAGAAAGCGTTAAGCAGGAAAGTGAGGTGGGAGGGGAGGGAGGGGAGGGAGGGGGAGGGCCAGGGAGCCCCAGGCTAGCCCTGTGCTTCCCCAGTTGTGCGGAGGGCTGGGCCCCAGACCCGGAGGGGTCAGTGGAAACGCAGGCAGGGCGGGTGGTCGCTGGGGCCGCAGCAGGGGGCCTAGGGCTGTTTCACCTCCACGCCCCGGCCAGGAGCCCCCCCCCGGGGCTGCCAAGTCGGTGCACCCCCAGGGTAGGATGAGCTAACACTCAGTTCAGGTGTGTCCGATTGTTAGGACTTGAGGAGTGTGTTTTCTTGATTAAAATTTTAAAATGTTTTATTTATTTTTGAGTGAGACAGAAACACAGAGTGTGAGTGGGGGAAGGGCAGAGAGGGGGAGACAATCTGAAGCAGCTCCAGACTCTGAGCTGTCAGCACAGAGCCCTACGCAGGGCGAACTCATGGGTCACACGATCATGACTCAAGCAGAAGTCAAGTGCTTAACCGAATGAGCCTCCCAGGCGCCCCTTGATTGAGCTTTCTAAATGCCGGGAACAGCAAGACACGCCCAAAGCGGGTGTGACTCGAGATCCCAGTTAACTCAAACTAAAGAACATCGAAATCCCTCTACCAGACTCTCAGCCTGTTAGGCACTCAGCGGCCACGGCCACCGGCTGGGGCGTCTTCACCAGCCCCGGGTGAAGTGCGGCGCCAGCAGGTCTGTGATCTTTGGATCCCAGAAGCCTTGCTGTTTCCCCACCTCCCCGCACACCAACATTCTCTGGGTTATCTGGACGCATCGGGGAAACGGCTCCTCCGCCTGGACACCAGCCGTGTCCCCTCGCCCAGGTTCCGCGTCTCAGCTCCGCTCGCTGTGGGGGTGACCACAACCCCATCTCGCTCCGTGTGCCGTATAGACGACCCGGAGCCCGCGTGAGGCTCTAACAGAGAGGGGGCAGCCCTGACCTACCCCAGAACCTTCTACCCCAGCCCCGCCTGCTTTCTCCGCTCCCTGGAAGGCCCTGGCTGCGCCTCACGGGTACTGAGGAGGCCCCGGAGCGTCCCAGCAGGAGGCCCCAGAGCTATGGACCCTTTCCTTTTGCTATAAAGTGTCCCGACGAGGAGGGAGGTCTCTGACGTGGCTTCTATCCCAGTGGCAAGTTTGAAATATGCGTTTGCCTGTGCCTTCATTTCCTTTCCTGTGAGATGGGGTGCGAGTCGGGGCGCCTGGGGGGCTCAGCCCGGTGAGCGTCCCACTTCGGCTCAGGTCGTGATCTCATGGTGCGTGGGTGGAGCCCCGCATCGGGCACTGTGCTAACGGCTCGGAGCCTGGAGCTGCTTCGGATTCTGTGTCTCCCCATCTCTCTGCCCCTCCCCTGCTCACACTCTGTCTCTCAAAAATAAAAATAAACATAAAAAAAGAAAAGATGGGAACGTGATGAGGAGAGCTCACCGCATATCATTCTTTCCTTCGCTCATTTGTTCACCATCGCCATCACCTGCCGGAGGAGCGGCGGCCTTCCCGGCCTCGGGGCTCTGCTGCGAGCGTGCCCGAAACACATTCTGGGCTCTTCTGGACGGTGGGACAGAGCCTGCGCCGTCGGGGGTGTTATGCCAGTGGAACGCTGTCGTATGAAGAGGGGCTTGACTCCTTTTCACTCCACCTGATTCCCTTAGGCCTCGTCCAGGCTGTTGCCTGTGTCACTAGTCGGTCCCTCTTGTGGCTGAGAAGGGGTCCCCGATGCGGTCGGAGCACGGCCGGTGCCCCCGCCTGCCCGCCCCAGGGCTTCCAGGTTGTTTCCGGCCTTTTGACTATTTTGAACGAGGCTGCGTGGGCGTCTTGCACGAACACACGTCTTCACGGTCCTGAGAAACGCTCGCCAGAGATGGCGGGGTCACCCTGCTTGCACGTTCCGTCTCGGAAGACGCTGCTGACCGCGCTCCTTGGTGACTGACTGTCCGACACCGTCCCCAGCGGGCGGCTCCCCTGGTCCTGCCTGCACATGGCGCGGGCTCTCTTTTTGTTGCGGCCTTGCTGACACGTGTGCAGTGAAGCCTCATGGTCACCACCGCTTAACTCACATTTCCCGTTTGGACAGGGATGTTAAGCATCGTTAAAAAATCTTTTAATGTTTATTCCTTTTTGAGAGAGAGAGCGAGAGAGAGAGAGAGACAGAGCATGAGCGGGAAAGCGGCAGAGAGAGAGGGAGACACAGAATCCGAAGCAGGCTCCAGGCTCCGAGCTGTCAGCACAGAGCCCGATGAGGGGCTCGAACCCACAAACCACGAGATCGTGACCTGCACTGAAGTCGGAGGCTCAACCGACGGAGCCCCCGGTTGCCCCATGTTGGTGAACTGTCTGTTCATGTGTTGTGGTCCATTTTCTAACTGTATTTTCATTTTTTGAACGCGGAGTTCTGAGAGTCCCCTGCGTCCTGTAGATGGTCCTTCCCGTAGGGCTCTGTGGCGCGCGGAGGCGGCCGCCGGGTCTGAAGCTCACCTCCCCACCGTCCTAACAGGGTCTTTAGCAGAGTAAAACATCTTAGTTGTGATGAAATCCAGTTTATCCGTTGTTGCTCTCACCGGCCGGGCTTAGCGTCACGTCGCGACACTTTGCCCGGGCGCCGGGTAAGGGTCCTTTCCCGAATCTTCTTAATGTTTGCAGGATTGCTAAGCATCTCATCTCTTTCATTCCCGAAACTGATGATTTGTTTATTCTCACTCAGTCATAGTAATTCTTTCTAGGGATTTAGTAGTTGTATGAGCTTTTTCAGAGAAGTGACCTGATTTTCTTGATTTTATGGGTTCATTTTCCATTTGATTAGTTTCTGATTCTTTCTACTTCCTTGGGGTTCATTGGTTATACATTTTCTAAGTTCTTGAAATTGATACTCCCTTCTCTGACGTGCAGACTTCCTGCCATTAGTATGTGACTTTAGATGACAAACGTCTTCCTAGAAGCAGGGCGTTCGTGCTAGACCACAAATACTAACGTCTGACTGGCTACTTTGAAAAGAAAGCTACCAGTTACCGTACCGGCAAAAAATGGGCTTATCGGGGCGCCTGAGAGGCTCAGTCCGTTAAGCAACCAACTTCAGTTCAGGTCATGATCTCTCGGCACATGTTCGAGCCCCACAGCAAGTTCTGTGCCGACAGCTTGGATCCTGGAAACTGCTCTGGATTCTCTCTCTCTCTCTCTCTCTCTCTCTGCCCCTCCCCCACTTGCACTCTGTCTCTCTCTCTCAAAAATAAATATTAAAAAATTTTTAAATAAAAAATGGGCGTATTTGAGAATAGAAAAAAAAAAAGCAATCCAGGACAAGCAAGCTAGATCAAAAGCATTGGAAGGCTCTTTTACAGAGGAAAGAGGGAGGGGGCGGGCTGCTGTAAACAGAAGTCCATCGGACTAAACTGGGAGCTGGAAGTGTAGTGGCTGCTCATTGGCTGGGCTGTGACGGCTTCTTATTGGCTGGGCTGTCGGTGAAGGAACCTTCCGTCTCACGAGCTGAGTGAAGCTGTGTGTCCACCTGCAAGGTGCGGGTTCGACCCCTCCCCCCCGAGAATCTGCAGTTGATGAAGAGGGGAGGTGATGAGAGCCCCGTGCTGGCCTACTCGCTGCATTCTACATGAAGTTTCCCTTTTTCCATTTTCACATAATTTACACATTTAATTTAACATAAATATGTTCTAACTTCCATCGTGACTCTTTTTTTGAGTCTTAGGATATTTAGAAATGTATTGCTTCATTTCCCAAGACTTGGGGATATTTTAATTTTCGCTGTTAGTTTTCGACTTAGTCTCACTCTGCTCGAAAACACACTCAACCTGATTTGAATCCACTGAAATTGTTGAGAATTGCCTGTCACGTATGGACGAAACTTGGTAAGTATTTCATGTCCACTTGAAAACAACGGTTTTTCAGCTGTCAGATGCAGTTCCCTATACCCCTGTCTTCAGCCGAGCTGGCTAGTCCCGATGTACAAATAGCCCATCTCCTTAGTAATTTGCTGGCTTGGCTCATCATGCACAGAGACACGTATTGCAATCTACCACTGCATCTTCTGTTTCTGTTCATATTTGCTGATAGATTTTGAGGCCGTGCGAACAGGTGCACACACATTAGAGTTCTGTCGGCCTGGTGCAGTTGCCCTTCCCAGTTAGGAAAAGGCTCCATTATAGCAATGCTTCTTGGGTTGGAATCGCCTTTGATACTAGAAGCTCCACCAGATTTCCTTTGTTTACTGTTTGCACCGTGTGCCAATTACTAAAAGCAGCTCAGCCCCACCCGAGCTCCCAAACCGGCCCCACACACCCCGGTGCCGCCACGCGAGATTCCGCCGCTAGGGGCGCAAGACGCAGCAAGCGGCGTTGGGAGGGAGGAGGGAGGGGCTCCTTCCGGTGCACTTCCGGCTTGTTCTCCGTAGCTTCCGGTTCGGTGGCCTCTGGGCGCCCCTTATTCACTTGGGGGAGGTGCTGCTATCCGAAACTCCCAGCTGCCGGCCTGGCTTGCAGTTTTTCTGGCGCCACAACTTCTATAATCGAGACCCCGACCAGAGATACCCCCTCCGTGGGGTCTGGGCCCGGCCCCAGATTGACCCGCCCCCCCTCCCCCCCAAGGAGTCTTTTTAGGAGCTGCACGGGGCCACTACCTCCTTGGAGCTTCTAATTTTTATTCATCCCAACTTCTTCAGTGTAACTCCAGCGCTAAAAGTGGGGGCCACCTCGCCTAATCATGTCTCCCTCCTGTAGGGCTGGCAGCCTGAAGGCCTATCTGGCAGCTTGTTTTTATAGGACGTTTTATACACTTAAACGTTGGGGAGTCCTCTGTAAATTGTACGAAACACGTCTAAATTCTATCAAGACCTCTAACCTCTTGGTAGACTATACAAAAACCAATTAACACTTCAACTTTAATCACTTCCCTCCGGCCTTTTATGGCGCTGGTCCCCAGCTGTCTCTGTCTTAGTTCCTTTAACCTTCCAAGAGGGAGTGACTGCCGCGCTACCTCGTCCACGTTTGCTCCGATGTATCGGCCCGTCTCCGTCCTCTTGTATGTCCCTCGAACAACGGAGATTTGTTTCTCTCGGAGCTGGGGCTGGAGGCTGGAGGCTGGAGTCGAGGTGCCAGCAGATTTGGGCTCTGGTGGCCGGGAGACAGCTGTCTGGTGTCTCTTCTTCTAAGGATACTAATGCTATCGGCTCAGGGCCCCCCTCACAGTAGCCTTAATTACTTCCTTAATCCAAATAGAGTCACACTGGACATGAGGACGTCAGTGGGTGAATTCCCCGAGCACACACTTCAGTCCACAGCGCCACATATAAGTATCACTCGTGGCTGAGGAGTCTACCTTTGTGTCAGGGATCATTGTCACCTCCGCCCCCTAAGGAATGTTTGTTGGGAGCTCCTTTAGTAATGATTGATCAGTGGTGAACCATTTCAGGTTTTTTGTTTCTATCAGAAAATATCTTTGGGGCGCCTGGGTGGCTCAGTCGGTTAAGTGTCCGACTTCAGTTCAGGTCATGATCTTGGAGTCAGTGAGTTTGAGCCCCACATTGGGCTCTGTGCTGACAACTCAGAGCCTGGAGCCTGCTTCGGACTCTGTGTCTCCCTCTCCACTCATGCTCTGTCTCTCAAAAATGAATAAACGTTAAAAAATTAGGGAAAAAAAAGAAAATATTTTTCAATTCCATGCTAATTTCTAGTTATTTTCTTTCCTTGGAGGTAACGCCTCATCTTCTGTCTTCCGTGTGGAAGTTGGTGTCGCTCTTCTTTCTCAGGCCTTTGTGTTCTCCCTGGCGACTCCATCCTTCCCCTTGGCCTTGAAATCCTGAAGCTTTATGCCGAGTCTGTCTCCGTGCAGATCAGTTGTGACTGATTGCAGTGCTTCTCTCTTACATCAATTTTGAAAACTCACCCGTTCCTCTTTCTTTGAATATCGCCTGTGTCCCATGGCCTACCACCCCTTCTGGAGTTCTGCCTCCTGTAGTGGGCGCTCTCCTCTTTTCCATATCTTCTAGGCTCTCCTTTGTATCTTCGATCTCTTTTTATCTCTTGGCTGCATTGTAATAATTTGTTAGCTGATTGCCGCTGGTTTATTCTGTCTTCATGACATGTGATCTGTTGTTCGTCCCTCAAGGTTTTGTATTCTGTGCTTCTGTTCCTCATTTCTAGAAGTTCTCTTTAGGTTTCTTTCTTCCCTCCTTCCTTCTCTTTCTCGTGTGTCTGTGTGTGTGTGTGTGTCTGTGTGTGTGTGTGTGTGTGTGTGTGTGTGTGAGGCCCGCCTAATGTTTTCCTCTGTATCTTGTTCTTTCCTCATGTTTTTTAATGATTTCTAGCTTTTTAAAAAGACTCTTTTGTATCTTTAAGCCAATTTCTGTTATAGCCTCAATTATTTCCAGTGTTTGGTGGGCCACTTCTACTTTTAGTTTCTTGGTTTCTTGTATGTGTTTTTTGTAACTTTTGATATTTTAGTAGATCATGATGAAGTAATACCTGGGAGATTCAGGGGTTTTTTCCTTGAATGTTTAATTTATTTTTGAGGGAGAGACAGAGAGCGTGAGCAGGGGAGGAGCAGAGAGAGATGGGGACAGGGGATCCAAAGCAGGCTCTGGGCTAACAGCAGCCAGCTGATGAGGGGCTTGAACTCATGAGATTCGAGACCATGACCTGAGCCAGAGCCGGACGCCCCACTGACTGCACCCCAGGCCCCGCCCAGGAGACACTCTGGCCTCTGAGTTGCGGGTTGTTGACCTTCAAAATAAAAGTTATTTTTGCCGGCAAAACTGGGCCTATTCAGAGTATGGAACTCAAGAGAAGACACAGGCTAGTCCCGCAGACACAGGGAGGAGCGTTACTCGACGGTGAGGGAGGAGGGAGCTGGCGAGGTGTCTGGAGGAGAGGCCGCTGGTGAGAAGCGCGGTTCAAGGCGAGGGCGGATTCTCGTGGGCCGAGGGTCAGGGACGGGGGTCTTCTCGCGGGAGCCGCGGTGGCCGCCTCTGCTTGCAGGCCGGGGACGGACGACTCCCTCCGTCGAGGATGCCTCTGTGGGGCTGTAGCCGACAACTCTTGGGCTTCACCTGCGGTCGCAGGTGTGACTCCGTTTTAGTGAGGTTTCCTTGACTAATTTTCAGAGGGCATGTTCCTTCGAAGAGTATTTTCTATTGTTTTTCGAGCTTTCTACAGGATAAAGCCAATCTCCTAGCATTTAACATTTATTTCTTGTATGGGCCTTTATGGAATAAGCCCGTAGTGGAAATAGAAACCCCAAAGTCATATGCGAGTCTCGAATTCTCAGGAGAAACTTCTCCTGATGTTTTTCTTCATGCGGAGCCAATACTGACACACACACACGTTTCCTCTGCACGGTGGGTCTGTCTTCCTCATCCTCTGTTTCCCTGGGAGATCTCTCTTCTGAAGCTCCTCATTTGTGGTTCCTACTTGAATGTCCTGTCTTACGTAACCCTCCTCCTGCCTTGTCTCCTCCTCACGTGTGGCTCCGGGGACTGGAGAAAAGCAAGTCATCTGAAAGCAGCTGCCAACCTCAGGACTGAGTATGTAGCTGTCTTGACCCAGTGTTTTCTCCTCCTCTTTCATTCTGAATTTTGCCACTGAAATATTCAAGTTGGCATGGCACACAGTTGAAAAGCACCTAAAATATTTCTTATTGAACATTTTGAAGAGTTTTATAATAGGAGGGACAGGGCGCCTGGGCGGTGCAGTCAGTTAAACGTCCAGCTCTGACTCGGGTCATGAGCTCACGGCTCGAGGGTCCCAGCCCCGCTGACAGTCCAGAGCCTGGAGCCTGCCTCGGATTCTGTGTCTCCTTCTCTCTCTGCCCCTCCCCCATTTGTACTGTCTCTGTCTCTTTCTCAAAAATAAACATAAAAAAATTGTTATAAAAAAGTTAGGAAGAATTTAACCTAACTACTGAGACATATTGCCAGCTAATAGGATTTCTATACTGCTTATTTTTCTCATGTTATCCCGTGGCTCATCCCCCAACTTGCATGTCTGACGGGTGCCAAGGGAGGGCAGTGTATGTGCTTATGCAGTTCTGAGCGCCCATGGGCACACGTGCAAGTCACCATTAAGTGTGATATTTGGTTTAGGGTTCAGGTAGGTTACTCTTAATTGAATTATTGAAATTTCATAAATCATATTAAAAATCATACTGAGTGAACGGTGATGATCATCCGGTTATAAGCCTTCATTCTCTGGTTCGAGCGGTAGACAGTTTTGTGTAGGACGGAACCTCCTCCCGTTTCCGGGGTAAACTGTCATGATTGTAATTCACTTGGGTTTAGGAGCTAATGGGACTTTTTATTCACAATTATGTTGGGCTCCGGCGTTCTCGGACCATTTTAGTCTCGTGGTACCATCCATTCCGTAGGGGGAAGGAGTTGGTAGGTGCTTTCTCAGTGCTTGGGACAGAAGGACATTTGAGACAGACAGACATCCTTGTTCAAAGAGCAGAGGCCGCAGAGCGCCTGCATGTTCAGGATGTGCCAGCAGCTCCGCGGGCATCAGGGGACGGGGGCCCGGCCGTATTGGCAGCCCAGGATCCGGAGTCCACACCCCCTGCCCGTCCCGCGGGCCTCTGGTGCCTCGTCCAGTCCGGCCTCCGAACGGGGACCCGCAGCTCCTGGAGCTGCGTGCCTCTTTCCCCTTGGAAGACCACTTCCCAGACTCCAAGGGGACCCTCGGCCTCTCCTTTGTCTCTGTGTTTGGCTCCTTAGAGCCTGCGCACAGGCTGGGCTTTCCACGCATGCGTCGTCTCTGGGCGTGTATACATTTGCCCGCGGGAGAGCATCGGACTTGGACGGAACCCGCACCCCCTGCACCCCGAGGCGCAGCGCACTCGGCACGGGGACCTGCCTGCCGCGGAGGGGCGTTCTGCAGAGCGCACTTCCCTGTGACGACACAATCTGGGCTC
>PJEM01017215.1:0-12901 GCA_004023845.1 Helogale parvula | reverse complement strand
TTTTCACTCTCTTAAGTGGATATCTTTACTTTTGATGAAGTCCAAGTTATCAATTTGTTGTCTTATGAATGGTGCTTTTGGTGTTGGAGCTGATGACTCTTTGCCTATCCCAAAACCATAAGGTGTCGCTAAAGTGTTCTAGGTTGGGGCTCTGCATTTAAGTATATGATCCATTTTGAGTTCAATCGTACATATGAATTTGGGGTGGAACTTCAACTTTTTTTCCCCTATGGATATCCAATTGTTTCCATGTAGTTTGTTGAAAAGACTATCCTTTCTTTACTGAACTGTCTTTGAGCATTGTTAAAAGTTAGCTGACTTATTTATGTATTTGTGAGACTTAATTTCTGGACATGCAGTACTTTTCTATCTTTGTGCCAATATCTTACTGTTCTGATCACTGTAGGTTTATAAGTCATGTGATAAGCTAGGATTAGTCCTTCAACTTTGTTTTTGTTTTTTAGAGAAGAAGTTTGGTTTTGGGTCTTTTTGTAGATCTTCTATGTCTCTATTAACTTTTTAAACATATAGGAAACAATTATAATAAGTACTTTAATATTCTTCTCTGCTAACATTAACATCTGTTTCACTTATGGGTCAGGCTTTTTAATCTTTGAGGAGAAAACATATTTATTTTGAGTTAATTTGAAAAAATGAATAATATTCCTAGAAATGAAATATGAGTCTATAATGTGCATAGATAGATTAACTGCAAACATAACTCCAAAAAATTCTCACTCTTGTACTTGAAGCATCTTAATAATTTAAATCTGTTTTCATTCTAAGTCTCCTAACTTCGGAAAGTTACCCACATGTCGTCTGGGGCACTTTTGATTGATTAGGTTTTCTCCTCTCTGTGTGTTGTTATATTCCTGCTTTTAGTGCCTAGTAATCCTTTATTGGATTCCAGGTATTGTGCATTTTACCTCCTTCTTGGTTACTGAGTAATTTTGTATTTGCTTTCTTTTTTGGGGGGGAGGAGTGCAGAGACAGAGGTGGGGAGAGTATCCAAAGCAGGCTCCATGCTGTCAGTGCAGAACCCAACGCAGGACTCAAACTCAGGAACCGTGAGATCACGACCTGAGCCAAAACCAAGAGGTGAATGCTTAACTGACTAAGACACCAGGTGCCCCAATGATCTTGTATTTCTACAAATCTTATTGAACTTCATTCTGGAACATGGTTAAGTTATTCAAAAACAGTTTGATGATTTGAGGTCTTGCTTCAAGATTTATTAAGTGAGGTCGGAACAGCGTTCATTCTAGGGGAAATGGCTCCCTACTAACAAGGCAAGACTTTTCTGGGTACTCGCAGTGCCCTGTAAGTCACGAGGTTTCCGATCGGTCTGGTGGGAGGGCGCTCCCTGGTCTCGTGGGCTCTCTGGCCACCCTCGCCTCCAACGCTCGCAGGCGGCTCTTTCTCCATCCTTGGCTAGCTTTCTCAGCTGTGTGTGCTGACCCAGACTCTGGTATGACCTTGAAGGGAGCCCTCTGAAGTTCTTTCTCCGTGCAGGTCTCTACTGTCTTGTGCTGCGACTCTTGTCATATGGTCTTCGCTGTCTCACCTCTGTCTCTCCACTCAGTGAGGCCACCGGACTCTCTATCTTTCCCCTCCCCCCGCACCAGGACCTGGAAACTATCAAAGGCAGTAAGCGGAGTAATCACAGGCCTCACCTCCTTTGTTTCCTACCTCGTAGAGATCAATCACTTTTCTTCATGGCTTGATGTTCAATGTCTTGAAAAAACACTTTTCATACATGCTATTTATTTTTTTGTTATTTCTTACAGGAGGGTAAATCTGAACTCTGTTACTCTATCTTGGCCAGATGCAGAAGTCTTTTCATGGTTTTATTTCATAAGTTATTTTTTATAAAAGAAAGTTAGTTTAATGGGCCACCCGTGTGGCTTAGTCAGTTAAGTGTCAGACTTCGGCTCAGGTCATGATTTTGTGGCTCGTGGGTTCGAGCCCAGCGTTGGGCTCTGTGCTGTCAACTCAGAGCCTAGAGCCCATTTGGATTCTATGTCTCCCTCTCTCTCTGCCCCTCCCCTACTCACACTGTCTCTCTCTTCTTCAAAAATAAATAAACATTAAAAAAATAATTACCCGGGGAAATGTAGAGGGTGGCTGGAAGGCTGGAGTGTACAGGGGCTGGACAGCCTCAGAGATGAGCCGTGGAGGTGAGGAGAGAGACCAGGCGGTTTCCAAGCAGGCGCCTCGGGGTCGGACTCGTTCCTAGTCCGGACGGTTTCTGCCTTTGCAGCTGGTGTCCCAGGGTTGTGGTCGGGGCTGTCGGAGACTTGGGAGGAAAGGAGGAGTCCTGTGTGGGACCTTTCTGGCCCCTGTGGCATCTGAACAAAGCGTTTTCCCGGGTGTATCTGCTCCCAGGTGTCATTCTGTCCCCTCACCTGTGGTAGGTGGAGACATCTTAAGGCCTGGCAAACGGTGTGGCCGCAGCCGGGCGTGGCCAGCGCACCGCGGCTCTCACCTGAGGCTGCCGGCACCATCTCGGAGGCTGCCGGTGATTCTCCGTACAAACATACAGTGGTTCTGGACCTAGATCTTCTGATTTTTTCCATCACATTTTTGTTTTAATGGATCTCAAAATCTTGTGACAGGTTTTTGGTCAACTTTAAAAAGTACTTGTTTCAAAAACGATTAACTTAAAACTGCCACACACACATGAATACACTCACACGCACACAGGCCCACACCCGAACACACCCACACACACGCATGCACACCCACACACGCACACGCGCGCACACACACGGTCCGCAGAACGGCCTCCTTTCCTTCTGAAGGTTTTCCGACGCGGCGGCAGCACCAACCCATGTTTGACTGTTGAACTTAGACGGCCAGTGCGAGGCCGTCCCTCCCGCACCGCCTCCGGGGGCGGGTATCGGGGACAGTGTGCATTCCGCCTCCCGCGCTTCCGGCGGACTCGCTGGCCGGGTCAGCCGCAGCTGCCCGTCTGGTCACCACTCCGGCGACACCGCGGCAGCCGTCTGTCTGCAGTCAGGAACAGCAGAACGGCCCAGGGGAGGACAGTCAGAGAAGCGCTCAACACCCATGGCTTGCCAGGAGCCGTATCAGTGACGGCAGCGTCCCCAGATTTCGGGAACGTGGAGCCATCTTCCAGCTTTTTCCAGAACCGCGGTGGATCTCCGTCAGTCCGTGGATCTGCAACGATGCGAGCCGGGACCGCCCGGCACAGGTGCGCAGCCAGCACGGATGTCGCCTGGATGGCTCGGGACAGTCACTGCTTCCACCGGCGGCCACAGTGAGCATCTTTAACAGCCACGTTCCTGACATCGAAGCCAACTTTGCCCCAGGGAGAGCCTCACACACGCTTATTGGTCCGTTTCACCAGCCTTTTCACTTCAGTTGTAACACTGAGCGGAGCCAGCGTGACCACCGTGCTTAGGTCAAGAGCACCGTCTCCACTCGGCCCACAGGGACAGTACCGACACCACCAAGTTTGTGACCTCTGGAGGGGCAGATGCACGGGCTTGTCAGATGGACGACTTGGTGGCAGAATGTAATCCGGAGCTTCCGGCGGTGTGGTCCCACGGGCGCTGCCATCTGCACGGGCGACTTTCCATCCCTTGAACCAAGGCCTGTGAGCACTGACTCCAGCATGCTGTCACCTTTCCAGCCAGAAATTGGCACAAATGCTACCATGTCAGGGCTTTGGCCAGTTTTCTTAATGTGGCGGTGACTTCCAGGGGCTCGGTGGAACCCTTTTGTTAACACCAACAATACATTGTTTCACACCCAGTGTGTAAGCCAGAAGCGCGTGCTCACAGGTCTGCCCATTCCTGGGAGCGCCTGCTTCAAATTCCCCAACACAAGCATGGTCAGCCTGAGATGTGCCTGTCACCATATTGCTGATGAAGTCTCTGTGTCCGGGGCGTCAGTGACGGTCACATAACACTTGCCATGGGGGGATATCAATGGTGATACCACGTTCATGGTCAGCTTTCAGTTCATCCAAGACCCAGGAATACTTGATGGAGCCCTTTTGCATCTCGGCAGCCTCAGATCAGATGACCAGTAGCCACAGACTTGCCCAGATCTACGTATCTGATGACGATGATGTCGATATGAGTCTCTTATTCTCTCCTTCTGGTTTAGGTTCAGTGGTGGTTTTCGCAACACCTGTGTTCTGGTGGCAGACCCGTTGTGAGAAAGGTCTGGACCTGTTTCTTAAAAAGTCTTTTTTCTTCAATTCCTTTGGAGCTCTTGTCAAAAAAATCAGTTAATCTTTTAAGGGTGGATTTATTTCTGGACTACTGTCCATTCCATTGATCAGTTTGTCCATCCCTCTCCCAATACTATACTGAGTCTAGAAATAGTATAAGTCTATTCCCTTCTCTCTCAAGATGACTTTGGATACTCCAGCTGTGTCACTTTTCTGTATGCATTTTAGAATAAACTTGCCAACGTCTAAGAACAGGACTGCTGAGATTTTGATTGGGAGTGCATTAAATCTGTAAATCAATTTGGGAATCAACATCCTAGCACTGTTGTCTTTCAACCCAAGAACATGGTATTTATCTACATTTATTTCGATCTCCCTCAATTTCTGTTAGCCATGTCTTGTAGTTTTCAGTGAGCAGTTCCAGTTCAACTTGAGCTAAGTTTTCCCCTAGTCATTGTACATTTTTGATTCTTCATAGATAGTATTATTTTTTTAAGAATCATATTCTAATTATTCATTGCTGTTATATGGAAATATAATTGATTTTTGCATGATGACCATATCATGAAATCTTGCCTAATTCATTTACATTTCTAGTAGATAATTTTGGTAAATTCCTTAGACTTTGCTATTTACATAATGTGTCCTCTGAAAAACAAAGACGTTTTTGCTTCTTTCTTTCCAATCTTTGTGTATTTGATTTCTGTTTTATTACCTTATCGCACTGGCTGTAACCTCAACCACAGTGTTAAACAGAAGAAGTGGGAGCAGACACCTTTTCTCTTTTCAGTCTAAGAAGGAAAGCATGTGATCTTTCCCCATTGCGTGCGGTGCTCACTGCTGGTTTCTTACAGATCTCCTCTATCCGATGGAGGAAGTGTCCTCCTGTTTTCTTCTGCGGCTAAGAGGTTCCTCTGCCTCCCCCAAATCACGGGATTTGGGCGGGTATTGAATTTTCCAAATGTGTTCTTCTACATTTGTTGATCATATATTTGTCCTTCATTCTGTTAATGTGATACGTTATACTGACTTTTTAAACACCAAAGCCACCTTGCATTCCTGGTATTGCATTCATATGCACACGCACACACACATTTCTCCTGCAATTGATTTGCTAATATTTGCTAAGGATTTGGTGTCTGTATGATTAAAGAATATTGGTCTGTAACTTTTTCTTGTAATGTCCTTTGCTAGTTTTTTTTTATTAAGGTTATGATAGCCTTGTAGAATGGTCAGAAAGTTTTTCTGCCTCCTGTATTTTCTGAAAGACTTTGTGTAAGATTGGGATTACTTCTTCCTTAAATATTGGATATAATTCCCTAATGAATCCTAGTGAGCCTAGAATTTTCTCTGGGGAAATTTCAAAGGTGGAGTAAGTGTAGAGCTATTCACGTGTACTGTATGCGAGTGTGTGTGTGTGTGCACGTGAAATATGGGATTTCTGTGCCTTTTGAAGAATGTGTCAGTTTTATCTAAGTTGTCAAGCCCACTGGCATAGGCTGTCCATCACACTCCTCTGTTGCTGCTGCGCCATCTTCAGGACCTGTAATCACCCCCCTCTCTCACCCATAACGACAGCAACTTGGATTTTCTCTTGCTCTTTAATTGAGCTCGTAGCTGGGTGTTTTGTCAGCGTTCTTGATCTTCAGATAAATTTTTCATTTTCTCGATTTTCTCTATTGTTTATTTTCTACTTTTTTGATTTCTGTTCTTATCTTTATTATTTCCTTCTTTCTATTTTGGTTTTGATTTGTTCTTTTTTAAATTCTTTATGTGGAATTTATGTGACTAATTGTATTTCTTCTGTAGGCCTTTGCAGCTGTAAACTTACCTTTAAAGACAACTGGTGCTTCCTTCCATCAATTTTGATATACTTTGATTCTCACTACTTCAAAATATTTTCTGATTTCCTTTGTGATTTCTTCTTTGACCCATGGATCATGTAGAAGTGTGTTACTTTTAAAGATCTGGGGATTTTCTTATTAACTTCTTACAGACTTCTTAATCTCTAGTAATGGCTAGAGAACATACTCTATTATTGCAACGCTTTTTAATGGAGTATGACTCATTTTGCTGAATTTCCATATGCATTTTAAAAATGTATGTTCTTTGGGTGCCTGGGTGGCTCAGTAGGTTAAGCGCCCGACTTCAGCTCAGGTCATGATCTCACAGTTCAAGGGTTTGAGCCCCACATCGGGCTCTGTGCTCACAGCTAGCTCAGAGCCTGGAGCCTGTCTTTGGATTCTGTGTCTCCCTCTCTCTCTGACTCTCCCCTGCTCACGCTGTCTCTCTCTATTTCTCAAAAATAAATAAAAACCATTTACAAAAATTAAAAATGTGGGTTCTTCAGTATTGTGCGTTACGGATGAGGGCTGTGTTAAATTGGCTTATGAGGTTCAGATCTTCCATCTCCTTATTGATGGTTCATCAGTTACTCGGAGAGGAAGGCTACGTCTCTCTATGGGTGTGTCTATTTCTTTAGTTCCTCAGTGTTGGCGTCTCTACATTTTGAACATCTGTTGTTCGGTGCATTAACGTTAGAATGGCTGTGATTCCTGAAGAATCCACTTCTATCATTATGATCCATTCTTTCTTGAGAGATACGTCAACCATCCTTTCTACTTCCCATGTATCTGTCCCTGTTGGCACTCCGTGCCGCTCATGCAGGTGTGCTCGTGTCTGCTGTTACTGTTCTTGAGCCCCAAGAACCTCCTTTAACATTGATGGTAGTTTAAATCTGCTGTAGATGAATTATCTCAGCTTTTGTTTGCATGAAAGGCTCTTATTTTCCCTTTATTTTCAAGGGGTGATTTTGCTGGCTATAGAATTCTAGATTGCATTTTTTCCCTCATTCCAAAGATGTCATTTTATTGTCTTTTGACTTGTCTTGTTTCTGATGATAATAACTCAGTGGGAGAGTTTACTTGGAAGCAATCGCTACACCCAGCGTGGACCTCAGACTCACAACCCTGAGATCAAGAGTCACATGTGCCATCAACTGAGTCAGTCTTTAACTTTGCTTTTCAACCGTTTGAATACGATGAAGCCCAGCACGGGCTCCTCTTTTTTGTTTCCTGTTTGTCCTGCTCGCATTCCACTGTGCTTCTCGAATCTCTGGGTCTATGGTTTTCATCCAATCTCAAAATTTTTCTGCCACCATTTCTTCACATATTTTTCCTTCCCAATCTCTCTCTCTTCTTATGGGACTTCAATTTTACATACGTTAGACTCATTGATATTTCCGGCACAATCCTGAGGCTCTGTTTATTTTCTGCCATCTCATCCTCTGTGTGCTCCAACTGGGTACTTCTGTCACCTTGTCTTCAAGTTCACCGATCTTTCTCCCACAGTGTCCGATTGCTAATAAATTTCACCTTGCAAGTATTTTATGTATCAGCTCTGAGATTTTCACTTGATTCTTCTCTACAATCTCATGTTCCCTGAGGAAATTCCACTTTTTTTCACTTCTACTTTAAAATTTTTAATATTTATTTTTGAAAGAGAGAGAGAGAGCATGCACAAGTGGGGGAGACGCAGAGAGAGAGGGAGACACAGAATCCAAAGCGGGCTCCAGGCTCTGAGCTGTCAGCACAGAGCCTGACGTGGGGCTCGAACCCATGAACTGTGAGGTCATGACCTGAGCCGAAGTCAGATGCTTAATTAACTAAGCCACCCAGGTGCCCATTCACTCTTCTACTTTAAGTTCTTGACTGTAGTATAAGAGATAATGCAGTGTCACAATCACTTAAAATTCTTGTCTGCTAATTAAACATGTTTTATCTCGGTGTCTGTTTACACTTTATTTATTTGTTTAGCTCCTGGTTGTAGGTTCCCTTTTCCTGCTTTTTGAATGTCTAGTAATTTTTTTATTGTGTTTCAAGTATTGTGGATGTTATGCTGTTAAGAACCTGGATGTTATCTTTCTTAAGAGAGTGTTCACTGGTTTTCTGACAGGCCATTGGTTTCCCAGCAGATGAACTTGATCCTGTTGAGGTTTGCCGACTGGCGTTTCAGGGAAGGTCTAGAGTAGCCCCTCGGACAGTGAGGCGAGCACCCGTGTCCTTGAGCACCGCGTGACCTCCTGGATCCCCCTCCAGCTCTCAACCGGCCGCCAGCTGGTCTCTGCCCACGCCGGCGGAGCGCAGCCCTGTGCGTGCCTAGCCAGTGTAGTCTGCCGGGACCCAGAGGGGCTCCGGGGACTTCTGGTGTGTCTCTGCCAGCCTCCTCCTTCCCACTCCTTGCCTTGCGGCTCTCTCTGCCTCGGCAGTCCTGGCACCACGGGAAGCTCTCCGTTCAGTTCTTGCCGCTGTGCCACCGCGGGGTGAGTGCACCAGGCGTGAAGCCAGAGGCGCAGCTCGCCGTGTGTGCGTTCCTTCTCCGGAGAACTGCGGCTCCACTTTGTCCGAGGCCGAGGGCTTGGAACAGCCGCTCCACATACACTTTATCTGGTTTCATAGTTGCTTGTGGGGAAGGGGCGGGTCTTCCACTCGGGACTTCGTCATCACTGCAGCTGGAAGCTGAGACCTTCTCTCTACTGGTCATCTTGTATATTTGACCTCTTTTTTTTTTTTTTTTTTTTTTACCATGTGCAGGCATTTTCTTTATAGCAAATATTTAAGTGATGGCATAAAAAATCTTAGAGCCGGCAGCACTCGGCTCGCCTGTTGGCTTTGGCGTACAGACCGCTCACCTAATAGCAGTTACACGTCTTGCCTTGAAACCCTCCTTTTCACTGGGAGTTTGGCATGAGCTAGGCTTTAGCCTGGTGAGAGCTGGGTCAGCCACTTACTAGTTCTGAGGCCTTGGGTAGGCCGCTTACTCTCTCTAATCTCCAGTTTCTTCTGGGAAAAATATAGAGGATAAGCCGTCCCTCATCGAGTAGCTTTGAGAAGCAGAAGAAATCATTCCCCTCAAGTGCCCACCACGGTCCAGGCTCCGGTCCAGGTGTTCACGAGCCTCGTTTCTTCCCTTCCTCCTTCCGTGCCCAGGGCGTGAGCAAGGGAGAGCCCAGGCCGAGCCTGGAGCTTGGCCTTTCTCCCTTTACGGTCTTCAGCTTGAGAGAGTGAGAGCAGGAACCCACCCAGGCCCTGCAGGGACACCATGGGTGGAAGAATGTTGGGGGGCGGGGGTTGCGGATGGATGCGTGCATAGATGGGGGAGTCAGTGCAGAGGCCACTGGCCTCTCTAGGGTCTGAGCTCCTTGGGGGCAGGGCCACACCTCCTTCATCTTGTGCATCTGGAGCCTTCGTGCAAGGAATGGGTTGTACCATCTCATCTGGGAGCCAAGGACACCAGTTTCACCTACCAGACTTCATTCTGTGCCCCCGCAGGATCTGCAGTAGACCTCGGTGACTGCTGAGAATGAAACCCCAGCCCCTCAGCTCCCGCAGGCTTCATGACCTCGTCGCCGCGGAGCCCGCACGCCTGGACCCAGGCACGTGGACGTCCTCGCCGTCCCCCAGACGTGCTTAGCCAGCTCCGCGTTAGACAGCCGAGCAGCCAGGCTCGGGAAACCCAGTCATTTCGATGGAGGGCAGTCCTGCAAGCAGAGTAAGTCCGGGCGATGGGGCAGAGCGGTGGGGCAGGCTTCCAGCAACGTAGGCCCCAGATTAGGCCCCTCCTTCTCTCCGGGGCGGGGCGGGGTGGGCGGGGACCCAGCTCAGGCCCACTGCTGGAGGTGCCCAGGGTCCCAGGAGGAACGGGAATAACGGAGGCAGGAGATGCCTGCCAGCCACGTGGTAAAGGGGCAGGACGTTTACACACTTGTTTGTTTATTGATTGTGCTTTTACTAAGCACCTAGTATGTTTCAGACACTGTTCTGGGCACCGAGGGCAAAGCAGGAAACAAGTCAGTTGGTGCCTTCAGGAGCTTTCACTGCTGTGGGGGAAGGACACACATGAGTACAGAATGCAAAGTGAGGGCAGGGCAGGGCTGGGAGGAAGCAAAATGGGGCAGCGGTCAGGGCCCCCCACGGAGGAGGAACCCCCCCCCCGCGCTCGCCGGGCCGGGGGTGCTGGGGGTGTCCTGGGCAGAGGACACAGCACGGGCAAAGACGGTGAGGCAGGAGCGAGGAGTCACAAGGGTGGCTGGAGCGTGGGCGTGAGGGGAAGGTCGGGAGCTGTGGTTTGACGTGCTCACTGTTTAAAAACATAAAGTGGCCAAACTTGGAAAATTGGGGTATTTCACATCAAAAAGTCAGATTCCCATCTTCTCCCAAAATTGGACATTGCTGGTGTCAGCAGACCCATTGTCTGGAGCCCTGCCCCTCCCCCCTACAGGACTGGGCCACACTGTCCTAAGGAGGGGCCCCTCCCCAGCCCTCGCTGAGGACGCCCCAGCAGGCTCCAGCCCATCCTCTACTTCTGTGTTCTCGCTGCTTCTCCCCCTCCAGCCTGCGCGCCTCATCCCTGGAGGCGTCCTGGACACGCTGGCACTGGCCCGGGGTGACAGCCCCAGGGCCGTGAAGCCCCGCCCCGCCCTGTGGCTTGCCCCCTCTGCACCCTGGGGGCAGCAGGAGCTCCTGGGCCCCTCACATCCCCCTCGCCCCCAGCATGGGTTCTGCCTCATCATCCGGGACTTCCTTGCCCTGTCCTCAGCAGGAGGGGGGTAGTGACCTGCAAGGGGCGTGGCTTGGTGGGCTTCAGGGAGGGGCTCGGAGCCGGTGGGGGCCTTGAAGGTTTGGGCGGGAAGGGCAAGGTCTGACTAAGGTGGGGAATGGAGCATGGGGACAGCGGGGTGGAGGCGGGAGAAGGTTCCCGATTCCTGATTCCCGCTGGGGTCAATGGACACAGCAGACGGGGAGGGGCGTCTTGGCTGAGTCCCCCGTTTGTTGCCTGTGAACCCTTCATCCTGTGCCCACCTGAAGGGCATGGCCAGGCTGTCCTGTCTGCCCTGCTCCGTGCCTCTGACACACACGTGGCCCGGGAGTGCAGGCCGGGCTCCCCGTCCCCAGCCAGACCCGGGACCACTGTCCTGTGACACGGGCGCTCACCTGCATCGCATGCCAAGTGACTTCCTCAAACATCCTGCTTCCCCAGCAGACCATGAGCGAGTCCTTAAGACAGAGCAGGACTTTATAAATGTGGCTTAAAGTTAAGTACGCAAGAAAATCTCTGTAATTTCCCGCCAGGCAATGGGGATGTTGTCTGATTTCTACAGGCCATAATTTTTGGGGAGAGAGACGTTTTTTTCCCCACAAATGATGGGAAGTCGGTGGTTACGGTTACGGCAGGCTGTTGACGCTGGGAAGCTGTCTGATGCCCAGAATCCCACCTACCTCAGCTAAATGGTATCTTTATGAAATTAGCAGAACGCGGCTACACCGAGGGGAGGCAAGAAAGAAAAAAATGAGCTTTCAAATTTTAAGTATAATTGGAAAACTGACCTTTGGAAAATATTTTCCCACCCCAGCCCCACACTGGGGAAGAATGGGCGCTTTATGCTGAGGGTGAGTGGCGTCCTTGAAGAATTAGCGGGTCTCTCTTGAGAGGGAAGCCAAGTGGAGTGGTGTGAGGGTTGCGGGGTCCCTCGGGGCGTCTTTGGGTTACAGGCCTGGGGGTCGCTGACCAGAGGGCTGGGGACCCCGAGGCTGCCCTGGGTGGGTGCCTCAGAGGCGGCTGAAGACCGGCCTTGCCCAGGAGCATCGGCGGGTCTGGTGGAAAGCGCAGCGGGTGGGAGCCTGCTGGGTGCCCGCCTCCCCCCATCAGCCCAGCCTCGTCCCCAGCCCAGATATGTCAGAGAGGTGGCGTCAGGCACGGCGCAGGCGGGCCCTGGACCAGTGGAGCCGGGATGCCGTTGAACTTGCAGGTGGAGAAGACAGGAAGGGGTCAGCTGGGCTCCCAGGGCAGACGGTGCCCCAAGGAGCCGGGGTCACGGGTCAGATACAAAGAGCCCCGACACCATCCAGCATTGTGGCAAACGTCCATTCAAGCCTGGAACACACAGTTACGTCACCTCTGAGCCTCAGTTTCATCATCTATGAAATGGGGCAGTAATAGGGGAGGAGCGAATGACAAGTGGCCAATTTGGGGAGCCCTGATGTCCCTCCTGTGGTTCAGGACATGCCTCTCATGGCTTTACCAGCCAGCAAAGGTTCTCCCCGGAGGACATGTGCTACAGTGCAGAGCACCCCGAGGCCCTGCGGGCTGGGACGGACCCACTGGGACTCCTACCTCCCCGTGACCGCTGGACCTCTGCTCCCGGGCGGTGGGCTCAGGCCCCCCACCTGCCTGAGAGCCCTCTCGCTCATTCCATGGTCCGCCAGAGACCGTGTAAAGTGTCAGTGGGACCGCTGGGCTGTCGTGGGGCCTCTGCAGGGAGGAGCCACCAGCCCTCCTGGGGGGCGGACTGACCTTCCCCAAATCTGGTGAAGCTCTGCTCACCAGCAGGCAAACCCGAGTGCTGTGTGCTCGGTGGGCCCCCCGTGCCCGGCCTGCGCCCCTCCCCAGGGGCAGCTTTCACATGCCTGCTGTCCAGGCTGCTACGGGCGCACTTCTGAGCATGCTCCCCGTGGAATCCATGGTGATCTCTCACAGGCCGAGTGGGGAGAGACACAGTCAGCCCTGGATCCCCGTGAGGACGGTGCCGAGAGGGTGCGGGGCAGCGCTGGGTGGGGGGGCCCCGGGCCTGGCTGCTGCCTGTGCCTTCTCGGCCATCCGGCTCCTGGTGCTCCCTGGGGCTGGCGTGCCCGGCTGACTGCC
>PJEM01017214.1:0-22903 GCA_004023845.1 Helogale parvula | reverse complement strand
AAAGAATGAAATATGGCCATTTGTAGGAAAGTGGATGGACCTTGAGGGTGTCATGCTAAGCGAAATAAGTCAGGCAGAGAAGGACAGATACCATATGTTTGCACTCATAGGTCTAACAGGAGAACAGGAGAAACCTAATGGAGGACCAGGGGGAGGGGAAGAGGGAAAGAGAGTTGGGGAGAGAGAGGGATGCAAAACTGGAGAGACTATTGAATACTGAAAATGAACTGAGGGTTGAAGGGGAGGGGGAGGGGGAGAAAGAGGTGGTGTTAATGGAGGAGGGCACTTGTGGGAAAGAGTACTGGGTGTTATATGGAAACCAATCTGACAATAAACTATCATAAAAAAATTTTAAAACCTATTCAAATCAAGAATTCGAAAAATTTTCAAGTAAAAAATGGAAATTTTAATAGCAGTACATAATTCAGAAAGACATATATTTTGATAGTAGGAAGATTCCCATTTAAATTCTCATTGACACCTATATACAATAATTTCTCTTAAAAGCAAGTGTTCTCTTATTCACTATTATATTCTCAGGATCTAGTCATTAATTCCTAGAAAATACTAGTGCTTAATAAGCATATGATAGCAAGAAAGCGAGAAAAGGAGAGAGGGTTAGAGAGAGAAGGAGAGAGAGAAAGAGAAAGGAAGAAAGAGAGAGAGAGAGACAGAGAGGGAGGAAAGGAGGGAAGGAGGGAGGAAGGAAGGGAGGAAAGCAAGAAGGGAGACAAAAAGGCATAAACCAAGTTAATCTCTGAATTAGAGAATGAAATAAATTGATACATTAATACATTAAATAAAATGATAACTTGTTTAATGTATATGGAAGTTCTAAATCAACCTGCTTTAAAATGCAAGCCACCCAATATTACTTCTCTAAAGGACAGAGCTATCCCAAATGCTATGAGAAGTAATCACTGAAATATAATTTCCTTTAGTTAATAAGAAGCATATCGTTAATACAGAGGATAAATTGTGTGCAGCGGGCCAAAGAAAAATATGTTAATGTGTCTGTGATTTGAGGTCCCATTTGTTAAGTAGATGACCGCGTGTGTCCTTCTGTTGGCGCTTCTTTTTATTTTTTTCACAAAACATAAACTATTTAATTCTGATTTTTAAAGAGCAAAATAATTTACTATATTGAAACAGCCCATTCATCATATAAAGCATTTGATTCTGTCACCTCGAGTGCTTGTTAAATCACTTCCAGCTGCTACAATCAAGGGCCAGGTACTTCTAAGGTCTGGCACTTTCTGAGCTCTATTACACCTTTAAGTATGATTCTTCAATCCAATTCTAGCCTTCATAATAATCAAGTGCCCACTCCAGTTAACTTCAAGGCAACTGGGAACTTAGAATTCTCCATATGTGTCTGTATCTGATTTTCAATCAGACCTCTTCATCCAAAACCTGGAAGGCTCTGAATATCTATGAAGTAGTATAGTAACATTTTCACTTAAAGCAGTGTCAAGAGCAGCATCATTGAAATAAAACTTTGGCAAGGAAACTAATCTATAAAAGGGATACTTCTCCAAACCAACAAGGAAGGAAGTTAGCAAAAGAATTGAGAAGCAATGTATTCTGTGATTGTACCTGCATGAATCCATTGATTAAATACTTTGGTTATCAAGGTGAAACTCAATGTCATTTAAATTACAAGAAGAAAAGAAGGATTTCATGTTTAAGAGTCTATACTAAAGCAAGGTTATTTGTTCCACAAATATTTTTAAGCACCTATTTAGGACTGTTGGTGATATATACATGTGTAAAATAAATACAGTTCAGACATCCAAACAATTAAGAAAACAGAACTCAGTGACCTTATGTCCCCAGCTCATGTATTCACTTTATTCTTTTTTTTATTTAAAAGATTTGAAATAACTTTAGAAATATGATTCACATACCAAATTCACCCTATTCAAATGTAGGATGCAATGTTTTTTTCCTAACGCATTGACAGAGTTATACTACTATCAGCACTATTTAGTTTTAGAACATTTTCATCATCCTAAAAAGAAATCCTTAGTCATTATCAATTGCTTCTCATTTCTTCCGAATCCTTCTTGCTGTAGGCAACCACTTATTTACTTTCTGTCTCTATGGATTTACCTTCTGAGTAAGTTACTGAACTTTCATGAGCTTCTTTTACTTAGCAAAATATTTTCAAGTTTTATCCTTTATTCCTTTTTATGTCTAAATAATATTCCATTGTATGGATATACCATATTTGATTTTTCCATTCATCAGCTGATGGCAGTTTATGTGTTTTTTCTACTCTTTGACTACTATGAATAATCTTCTGTGAACATTCCCGTACAAGTTTTGTGTTGTACATACATTGTCAGTTCTCTTGGATTTGCTTAGCCAATTTAGTACTTCCATGAAGATGACACTTTACTTGCAGCCAACATTCTTCCTCACTTGAGAACTAGCTATACTTTACTAAAAATTGCCATTTGAACATTTTTAGTGTCGTTGTTGGTTTGATAACTCATTCAGTGTCCAATTCTGACAGTTGCTTTGTACGTAAACTAAAATTTGCTGTATTTCTTTTTTCACCCCTGGATTTAGTGACATATAATTGACATATAACATTGTGTGCATTTAAGGTGTAAGTGTGTATGTGATACCCTTATATATTGCAAAATGATTACCAACTGAGGGCTAGATAATAGGTCTATCACATCACATAATCAACATTTTGTGTGTAAAACATTTGAGATTTACTCTTGACTTCCAAGTATATAATACATTATTACTATAATCACAGCTTAGCTCCTTGGACCTCCAGAACTTATTCGTATTGTAACTGGAAGTTTGTATCATTTGGCCAACAGTTCCACACTTCCCCCACCGTCTTCCAGTCCATGATAACTAAGATTCTACTCTTTGTTTCTATGAGTTCAGCTTTTTTAGATTCTATGTATATTATAAAGTATTTGTCTTTCTTTGTATGACTTTCTCTCAGCTTTATGCCCTCAAGGTCCACCCTTTTGTTGCACGTGACAGCATATCCTGGATTTTTTTCTTATTGCTGAGTAATATTCCATTGTTCTTCTTTATCCATTCATTCGTTGAAGATCATTTAGGTTGTTTCCATATCATGGTTGATTAACTTGTGTAATTTGAAAGTACAGTCAACAGATTTTCTTATGGATGAATGTAGAATAGAAGAGATTGAGAATAAAGATGCTACAGGCCTTTTGGCTTGAGCAGCTATAAAGAAGGAATTGCTATCATTTAAACAAGAATGTCTTCAGAGACGTAGTAAGCAAAGAGGAAATAAGCATCTTTTTTGTGACATGTTAAATTTGAAATGTGTCATGAAACCTAAGATTATCAATAAGTACAAATAGGTATGAAGTCCAAGGACAGAGAGGTCTGAGTCATTCCAAATTCAACAAACAAGAGTGATGAGAGGAATCAGCAAAGGAAACAAAGAAGCAACAATCAATAGGGTAGTATGATAATTACATGTCTGCACTGTCCAAGAAACAGTATCTTTCAAGAAGCACAGAATTATAATTGGTGTCAAATGCTTCTGGTTAGCCAATCATGAATTATAACACTTGACCATTGGACTTTGCAATATGACTCATCAATGTCCATAAGGGATATTTTAACAAAGGGAGAGTATAAAAACTTGATTGAAGTAGACGTAAGAAAGAAAATAAGAGGTATTGGAAATGGTAAACATAGTTCATGGTTCACTCTTGTGATATTTTGTCAACAAAATGGTGTAAAATGAAAGAAATAGATACAGAGTGTTTTTTAAAGCTATACTTTTTAATGTAAAATAGTATTACTTTTATAGTACAGAGAGTTTCTGTGTACCCTGTACCCAGTTTCTTGTATTAATACTTCACATTAGTATTGTACATTTGTCACTATGAGCCAATATTGATACATTATTATTAATGAGTGTCTATATATTAGTTAGATTCCTTAATTACCTTTTTTCAGTTCCAGGATCCCACTAAGGATACAATATTATAATTAGTTCTCATCCTTCCTCAGGCTCCATTTGGCTGTGATCGTTTCTCAGACATTCATGTTTTTGATGACTTTGGTCTATAGTTTTCCTATCTTGAAATGTCTTTATATGGTTTTAATATTAGAGTAATGTTGACCTTATAGAATGACTTAGAAAGCATTTGTTTTGCTTCAATTTTCTGGAAAATATGGAGAATTTGCCTTATTTCAATGTTAGAATTCACCAATGAAATCAATTGGATCGAATGCTATACTTTATTTATTTATTTTTAATTTGAGAGACAGGAGAGAGAGAGAGAGAGAGATAGAGAGACAGAGAAAGAGACACAGAGAGAGAGACATGTGAGCAGGAGAAAGGGGCAGAGGGAGAGAGAGACTCTTTAAGCAAGCTCCCCTCTCAGCTCAGAGTCAATGTGGTGCCTGACCCCATGACACTGGGATCATGACCTGAGCTGAAACCAAGAGTCAGATGCTCATCCATCTAATCCACCAGGCATCCCAACTATACTTTTTTTTGGAAGATTATCAATTATTGGTTAAATTTATTTCATAGTTATAGAGCTATTCTTGTATATTTCTTCTGTGTGAGTTTTGAAAGTTGTGCCTTTTAAGAACTTAGTTATCAAATTTGAGAACATATAGTTATTAATATTTTATTAGCAATTGCACGAGATCAATAGTGATTGCCCATCATCTATTTCTGATAGTGGCTATTTGTGTCTCAATCTTTTTCTTTGATTAGCCTGACTAGAGATTTATTAGTCTTATCAATATTTTTAATAATCAAGTTTTAGTTTGGTTGATATACATATAAATATTTTTCTTTTTAGACTACTTCCTTTTCATTTATTTATTTCCTAATTCTTATTATTTCTTTTACTCTTGCTTTAATCTTATATTACTCTTTTTGTAACCACTTTCCTAAAGTAGAAATTTAGGCTATTGAGTGCAGATCTTTCATCTTTTTATATAAATTTCCCTCTAAGCACTGCTTCTGCTGCATCCCATAACTTCTGATAAATTGTATTCTAACTGCCATTTCAATTCATACATTGTTTTCTAGTTTAATGCCATTGTGTTCTAAGCATATACTTTGTATGATTTCTGTGGTGGACTTTTTGGCCAGCATATTGTCAATGTTGGTGAATATTCTATATGGATTGTGAAAAATTGTATTCTACTCTTGTTTGTTGGAGAACTCTATAAGTGTCAATTGTTATATAATAGGTTAATAATATAATTCAGGTCAGGGCGCCTGGATGGCTCAGTCAGTTAAGCATCTGACTTCAGCTCATGTCATGATCTCGCGGTCTGTGGGTTCAAGCCCCATGTCAGGTTTTGTGCTGACAGATATGACCCTTGAGCTTGTCTGTGTCTCCCTCGCTTTCTGCTCCTTCCCTGCTCCTTCTCTGTATCTGTTTCTGTCTCTCTCTCTCTCTGTCTCAAAAATACCAAAAAAAATTTTTTTAGTTAATATGCTTAAGGTCATCTATATTTATACTGAATTTGTATCTTTTTGATCTATCAGTTACTAACAGAGGGTTGGAGATGACTCAGCCCTAACAGTGGATTTGTCTATTTCTTCTTTCACTGCTGTCAGTTTTCGCTTCGTGTTTTAATGCTCTCTTATTAAAGGCATGCACATTTAGGATTGCTATGCGTTATTATAAAATTAACCCCTTTGTTATTATGTAATGCCTTTCTTTATTCCTGTAAATTTTCCTTGTTCTGAAATCTGCTTTGTATGAAATTATTATAGCTACATTTCTTTTCTTTGGAGTGTTAATATTGGATGTTTCTTTCAGTCCCTTTACTTATGTTGTATAATTCATTATATTTAAATGCATTTCTCATAGACAATACGGAATTTTTTTTTTTAACTTAGGGTATTTAGCCTGCGTAGCTCAGTCAGCTAAGTGACTGACTCTTGATTTGGGGTCAGTTCATGACCTCAGTGTGTGAAGTCAAGCCCTACATCGGGGCTCTGCACTTACAACATAAAGCCCTGCTTGCAATATTCCCTCTCTCTGCCCCTCTCCATCTTCAAAATAAATAAACAAAATAAACATTAAAAAAATAAAAAATTGGGTCCCGGGGTGGCTCAGTCAGTTGAGCATCCATCTTCAGCTGAGGTCATGATCTCATGGTTGGTGAGTTCAAGCCCCACTCTGGCTCACTGGTGTCAGTGTAGAGCCCATTTGAGATGCTCTGTTCCCCTCTCTGTGTCCCTCCTCCATTTTAATCTCTCTTTCTCTCTCTATCTCAAAATTGAATAAACATTAAAATATTAAATTAAAAAATTTAAAACTCTACCCTGACAATATATGCTTTAACTGATAAAATTAGACTTCAAACTTAAAGTGATTATTATATACTTTTCTTAGTAGCTTCTGTATTTCACTGGTTTTTGCTTGTTGCATTTGTTCTTTATTTCCTTCCCATTTTTTACCTTTTTATAATTTAAAAAAATTTTAATGTTTCTTTTTGAGAGAGAGACAGAGGCAGTGGTGGGGGAGATTCAGAGGAAGATGGAGACACAGAATCCAAAGCAGGCTCCAGATTCTGAACAGGCTGGGAGATTATGACCTGAATAGATGTTGGATGCCTGACTGACTGAGCCACCCAGGTGCCCCCTTACCTTCTTATATTTTAATTAAGCATTTTCTACGATGATATTTGATCTTTTCTTTTAGATTATAAGTTATACTTACTTTTATAATTTTTGTAGTGCTTGCTCTATAGTTTAGTATACACATATTTAAATAATTTAAGCCTACCTTAAATTATACTTCAGGTAACACTATATGTTTTCACAGGGAGTGTAGGTATCGTATCACAAATTCCTTTCTCCCATCCCTTGTAACATTGCTGTTAATTATTTCATTTATACATAAGTGATTATAATCACCCATTACGTTACTATTTTTACTTTAAACAGGTATCTTTTAAAACAGTTAAGAGTAGATTTTAAGAAACTTTTCATTTATTTATTTTCTGCAGCTTTTCCTTTGTTTATGTAGATCGAAGGTTCTTACATAATTTTTTCTTTCCTGTCTGAAGAACTCCTTTTAACATTTTACGCAGGGCAAGTTTGCTCGTGATGAATTTCCTCAATTTATGTTTATCCAAGGAAATATTTCTCTTCCACTTTTAAATGATACTTTTGCTAGATATAGAATTCTATGTTGACTTTTGTTTTCTTTCAACACTTTTATTGTGTTATTATTCTATTCTTTTTTATGGTATCTAACAATAATCTCACTGTAATTATATTCTTATTATTTTATAAGTATTATTTAAAATTTTATAGCTTTTTAAAAGAAATTTGTCTTTGGATTTCTGTTGTTTAAATATAATATAGACAGAATTTGGGGGATCTGTTTGTTTATTTTTCATTTATTTTATTTGATATTGTCTGAGCTGGGTCTGTGGTTTGGTGTCGGTCATGGATTTTCGAAACTTCTCAAGTATTATCATTTCAAACATTTCTTTCTCTCCATTCTTTCTTTTTTCTCATTTTGGTATTCTAGTTGCACATTGAAATCGACCTTTAGCTATTGGATATTCTTTTATGCTTCTGTTTCTTATTTTCATTCTTTTTTGTCTATGTATTTCACTTTTGCATTTTTTAAATTTAACTATATTCAAGCTCACTGATACTTTCTCAGCTTTATTGGATTTATTGATGTGTTATCAAAGGCATTCTTCATTTCTGATACAGTGTTTTTGATTTTCAACATTTACTTTTTATTTTTCCTTGGAGCTTTCATCTCCCTGTTTATTTTACTCATTTATCTTGCATGTTGTCTGCTTTTTCCATTAGCTTACTTATTAATCATAGCTATGTTAAATTGCCTGTCTGATGATTTCCATAACTGTGTCATATCTGAGTCTGGTTCTGACATCACTTTGTCTTTCAGATTGCTTTGTTTTCTTACTTCTTTATATATATAAATATATATATATATATATACACACACACACACACCAAATGAAACATGCACTGGGTTGTGGGAACTCAGGTAAATAAGCCTTTAGTGTGAGAATATATACTGATCTGGCTAAGAGTTAAGTTGTATTCTATGTTTGCTATAGCTGTAGATGCCAGAAACTCTAAATTTCTATAGTAGTCTTACTTTTTCATCCTTTTTTACTTTGGATTTCTCTCTGTATTCCTTTTTAGCAAGAAATATTGTGTCTTGCAGCACCTTCAGCTATAATACATCATTAATATACTAGAGCCCCACTGGCTTGATGGTAAAGTGTGGGGGGAAGTGTTATTAGTCCACAGTTTTCCCATTAAATCCATTTTAGTGGCCTGGGTTTTAGGGCTGTGACTTTCCAAATGTTTCTGCAGTGCTACAGGTTTTTCCTCCCCTTGTCCGTTATGCCCTTATCTGGCTGCAGTGTTCTCAATCTATTTCCATGAAGCCCTGATTCATTTGGATGGTTTTGTTTTTTGTGTTTTCCTGTCTCAGGTGAGACAGAATGGCTAACAGTTCCTGCAATGGGAAGAATGAACTTCTTCTGATAGAAGACAGATCTCTAGCCAAATGTTTTTCCCTGGATAAGAGGTTCTTTGTTAGAGAGAAAATTCTAGGTATTTCACAATGAATGCTCTTCCTCTCTCCTGCAAAATGCATGAAGGAATTTGGATTTTGAATTCTCACTGCTTTACCACGAAACACTCATGAGTGTTCTTCATATAAAGCTCATAAAAGTCTCGGGGACCCTCATATCAAAATTCCTAGGAATTTCTCACTCTTATGTTTGTCCACTCTTAGACTGAAGCGATTCACCAAAATTACCAGTTAAGTGTTCATTTTCAGTTTGCTCACCATTTTTCTTGATGTTAAGATAAGAGTGACACAACTTCCGAGCTCTTTACATATAGGAGTGAAATAAAAAGTCTAAAGAGTGATTTTTAAGAGTAGCAAATGTTGTAACATGCTTAGCATATGTTCAATTATGACAATATACTAGGAAAAGAAAAATTGAATATGAAGGACAGAGAAATCTACTGAAGGGGGCACTTGGGTGGCTCTGTCAGTTAAGCCTCCAGATCTGGCTCAGGTCATGATCTTGCAGTTCATGAGTTCCAGTCTCATGTTGGGCTCTGTGCTGACAATTCAGAGCCTTGGGCCTGCTTCAGATTCTGTCTCCTTCTCTCTCTGCCCCTGCCCCAATGCTCTGTCTCTCTCTGTCCCTCAAAAATAAATAAATGGTAAAAATATTTTCAAAAAAATCTACCAAAGAAAATTAAGTCCTTAAATGTTAGGTGAGCAGGGTTAGGATCAAATTCATGAGAGAGTTTGATCTTAGATAGGAGTACAGACAATATAGTGGTTGAATTGAATCCCTCCCAAAAATAGTGTAGTCCTAAACCTGAGAACTTATAAATGCGGCCTTATTTAAAATTATGTCTTCGCAGATGGTCAAGTTAAAATGAGGTCATTAGGGTGAGCCCTAATACACTATTAACTGTATCTTTATTAAAATGGAAAATTTAGGGACAAATACACAGGGAGAATGTCATGTAAAGGTGAAGGCAGAGAGTGAGCTGATACACCTAGAAGCTAAGGAATAACAAAAATTGCCAGCAAATTACTAGAAATCGGGAAAGAGGCATGGAAGCAATTCTCCCTCACAGCTCTAAGTACAAACGGCAGGTCCATCAACACTTCTTAGTAAAAGCTGAATTGATTCAGAAGATTTTTTCTAAATTCTGGCTTATAAGAATTGAAAATGTTATCAGCCAAAACATTTGATCCAGGAACTCTGAAAATTCAAAAAGTCACAAGTACAACTTGTATGTGTGTGGCAGTAGATGTAACTGAAGGGCCAGCTGCCATGTATAACAATGACTTTATTCTTTTTTCCAATGATAAGTTTTCTGTGTTAATAAAATAACATCTAGGTAGCATGGAATTGCTTAGGTTAAGCTATTTTATATCCAGTCATTGAATACAAAGGAGGAAGTATTTTTGATTACTTGATAATCCTATATAATACTTTGTTTTAGAATTATCTATGCACAACAAAGAAATAGGTCTTCTTTCCATTCTGTTTCATTTTCCTGAATGTGCTATATTATATTTTAAAGACAAGAAAAGCAGCTTATATTAAGGTAATTGTTTAATCATTGATCTAAATGTATTTTATCTATTCTTGGCTATGTGTTAGGCTATTCTAAGTAATTGACACTTGCCCCTAAATATAACAGAAAACTATTGAAGGCATTTAAGTAGGAAATTAATTAATTAGCTAACACTATTTAAAGAATCATCCCAAAACTTTGTAGCTTAAAACAACGATTTTATCTCAAGAATCTGCAGGTCAGCAATTTAGTCTAGACTAAGTGAGTGTTTTTTTTCCTCTTGTTTTTCTTCATCATGCATCTGCTATCAGCTGAGAGTCAGCTTTGCTGATCTTGTTGAGGCTCCCTGACTTGTCTGGGGCCTTGATTCGTCTATGTTGCACATTTATTATCCTTTAGTAGGCTGACTCACATCACGTCAGAGGCAGAGGTCTTAAGAAGTAGCAGAAATACACAAGCACTATTGCATCATGGATTCAAAATTAGAATGTTATCATGTCTTCTATAGTCCGTTAGACAGATCAAGTCATAAGGCCAGCTAAGATTAAATAGGTGGAGAAATAGACTCCTTTTTTGATAGGAGAAGCTGTTATTTTAAATTCCAAAAGATGCAAATACTAGGACAGTGAAGAAAAATGAAGACATTTATATAAGCAATATATCACAGAGAGTTGATAAGACACATTTTAGTTAAAATGTTTTGGGGATGCCTGCATGGCTCAGTCAGTTGAACATCCAGTCTTGATTTCAGCTCAGGTCATGATTCCAGGGTCATGGGATTTAGCCCCCTGGCTGAGGATGGAGCCTGCTTAAGATTTTCTGTCTGTCTGTCTGTCTCTTTCTCTCTTCCTCTCTGTCTCTCTTTCTTGCTTACATGCTGTCTTTTTCTTTCTAAAAAAAAAAGTTCCTGCATCACTGAGAAGAACAGATTGGAAGAAAGCAAGATATTACCTTTTATCTCAACTACAAGTGTATTTAAGCCCTTAATATTTTCTTTAAAAGACATTTACTATATGGAAAGAGTTATATCTTTATGTGTTGAGTGTGTGTGTGTGTGTGTGGTAGTTGTTGAATTAAAAATAAAAGTATTCTCAGAAAATATTGGCAACCCAAATTCAACAGCACATTTAAAAATACATATACCATGACCAAGTTTGATTTACTCTTGGAATGAGAGGATGGCTCAACATTGAAAACCAATCAATATAATATACTTCATAAACATAATAAAGGATAAAAACCATATGATATTCATGATTGATGCAGAAAAAACATTTTCCAAAATTTAATATTCTTTCATGATAAAAAAATTCAACAAAGTAAGAGTGGAAGGAAAATATTTCCACCAAATAAGGGCTATTTGTGATAAACTCACAGTTAATATCTTAATGATGAAAACCTGAAATCTTTTCCTCTAAGATCAGAACTAAGACAGAAATGCCTCATTTTTCCATTTTTATTCAGCATAGTATAGAAAATTCTAGCCAGAGCAATTAGGCAAGAAAAAGAAATAAAATGCACCCAAATTGGAAAGGAAGTACAATTATGTCTATTTGCAAATGATATAATCCCTATGTAGAAAGTCCTAAAGTTACACACACACCCCAAAACAAACAAACAAATGAACAAATAAACAAAAACACTGTTAGAACTAATAAATGAATTCACCAAAGTTGGAGGATACAAAATAGTAAAATGTCCTTAACCAGGGAGATAAAAGAATCATACACTTGAAAGTAGAAAACTTTGTTGAAAGAAATTAAAGAACATACAAATAAATGGAACAACATCATGTTTACCTTAATATTAAGGTATCAAACTCTCAAAAAAGTTCTACAGGGGTGCCTGAGTGACTTGATTGAATGTCTGATTTCTGCTCAGATCATGGTATGTGAGTCCTAGCCCCACATCGTTCTCACTGTTTTCAGCACAGAGCCTACATTGAATCCTCTTTCTTTCTCTGCCCCTATCCTGCTCACACTCTCTCTCAAAAATAAATAAACTTTAAAAAAACTACAGACTTAATGCAGCATCCATCAAAAGACCAGCCTGAATGCAGACATAGAAAAATCCTTTTGGTAATTCATATGGAATCCTAAGGCTCTGCAAAAACTGAATCTATCTTAAAGAGTAAAAGTTGGAGGTCTCACAGGTCCTGATTTAAAAACTTACTACAAACTAGATTAATAGAAACTATGTGATATTGGTATAAACACAGACATATAGATAAATGAAATATAATAAAGTGCCAGAATTAAGCCTTGCACGTATAATCAAATGATTTCCAGCAAGGTTGCCAAGACCATTCAATGGGAAAAATATAATGTTTTTGGGAAATGGTGTTGGTAAAAATAAATATCCACATGCAAATATTAAAGTTGGAATTTTCCCTTAAACCACATACAAAAATTAACTCAGTACAGATCAAAGGCCTAAGTGTCAGAGCTAAAACTATAAAACTCTTAAAAGAAAAGATAGGGGGAAATTTCAACATTGGATTCAGCAATTATTTCTTGGAAATGACCTAAAAGAATAAAGGAAAAAATGCGCAAATAAGACTACATCAAAATTTAAAACTTTTGCTCTTCATAAGATGCTACCAACAGAGTGAAAAATCACCTCATGGAATAGGGAAACATATTTGCAAATCATGTAGTGTAAAGGATTATATTTAGAATAACAAAAGAATTCCTATAACTCAACTGCAAAAATATTATTTTAAAATGGACAAAGGGTTTGAATTGATATTTTTCAAAAACAGTCATAACCAATAAACACATGAAAAAAGTGTTCAGTGCCATGAATCATTAAGGAAATGCTGGTCAATATTATAATAAGATATCATTCACACCCACTAGTGTGACAATTTTTTAAAAGCATTTAAAAAATAACAAGTGTTGGCAAGAATGTAGAGAAATTGGAACCCTTGTGCATTGCGGGTGGGACTATAAAATAAAGTAGCTTCTGTGGAGAATAGTGTTACAACAGAATTCAGAAAAGTAAAGTTAAAATAGAATTACCATATGTTGCAGCAACTTCCCTTAACTCTATATATCCTAAAGAATTGAGAGCAGAAACTCAAACTATAGCACACCTATATTCATAGCAACATTACTCACAATAGCCAAAAATTGGAAGCAACCCAGTGATCGTTGACAGATGAATAGATAAACAAAATGTAGTATATACATTTAACGGAATATTTTTCAACCACAAAAAGAATGGCAATTCTGACTACTACCACATGGATAAACCTTGAAGACATTACGCTACGTGAAAGAAGTCAGTCACGCAATGACAATTACAAAATGACAAAGTACGATCCTACTTATATTTGGTATCTAGGGTAGTCAAATTCATCAGCAGAAAGTAGAATGGTGTTTACCAGGATAAGGTGGCGGAGTTACGGGGCGTTAGTGTCTAAAGAGTACAGAGTTTTAGTTAGAGAAGATGAAAAGATTTTGGCGATGGGTGGTGGTGATGGTTGCACAACAATGTGAGTGTGCCTAATGCCACTGAACTGTACACTTTAAAAAGGGCAAAATGGTAAATTTTACATTATGTGTATTTAACTGAAAAAAAAAGAAACGGTTAAAATGCATATTTTTACAAAATAGAAATTTATCAATCTTAGGTAGCTCTTTAATGATCCAAGAGAAAGCATGTAATAGGTCTTAGAAAGAGCCTTGAGGTAAATTCTAAATATATTTTTACTTCTACCTACTGGTCCTGACCTGGAAAGTGAATCACTTTTTGTTTTTTTCACTCCATTGTTATCTGTCTTGGCATTATGACCTAGTTTATCCCCTGAAATATGAGTGAGAGTTGCATGTGTTTCTCTTGTGCAGAAGAAAGAAGGGTGATCATGTAGCTCTGATAATACTTTTCCTGCTACAATGAGGTGATCACATCCCAGCTAGCCACGACTAGAGTCTTGGTGCCACTATGCAGAGAATGTGAAGCAGATCTGTGGCTGACTTGAAATGGATATAATCTGGACATGAAATGTTTCTGAAAGGCACTAAGATTGCAGCAGCATTTGCTACTGCAGCATAGCTGAGACTGCACTAACTAATGAAGCTTAAAATAATGAATTAATTTTAGGAACCTAGTATATTGTTTTTGTTCATCTTTATTTGACTATTTTATCATTTGTGTCAGAAACCGGATTTATTTTTCAGGTTTCAATGTACCAAAATCCAAGTTCCAGGGTTGTAGCCAGAAACAGAAAGTGACTAGCTCTCTCTGAGGTGTTTTTTCCCCCCAATTCTGAAAGAGACCATTTGATAGACCTAACTTGTGTTCAACGTATATAACTGGTATAACCCCAGTACAATCGGTTGAGTGAGAAGCTGCCATTTTACATGAACATGGCTGCCAGGTGTACATCTCTGTTCATAAGAAGTGGCCATATTTGTAGACTGGAAAGGCATCGAAATATTGCCCACTGCACCCCACACATGCTATTTGTAGAAAGAAGAGACGCAACAGAGGAAAGCACAAGAATCTAAACATGCCTGTAAAAATTAATCACATAATACCAACTAAACAAAGGAATCCAAAGACCTTAAATATTTTATATTTATATTTATTTAGAATTTAGAATTTATATGTGGTTTAGGAGAACCAATCCTCAACCTCTTAAGAACTGCATGTGGGAAACAAAAACACATTGAATTAAGGTGCCTAGAGTTTCTTCCCAAGTAATACAATCAACAGTATTTCATTGTTTAATTTGCTCCCCCTCTGACTATGGTTTGAGTGAGATTTTTTATGAAGACAAATATGAAAAGATTAATTTACAGGCTTTTTGGGGGGCAAGGGCCCTTAGTAAATTTCTTTTAGATACTGCCCATTTGACTTGAAATGGTTATATAACTAAGTTTTACAACTTAGTAAAGGACAATATATTTTTATAGAAATATCTGTGTTCTTTGATTTTTTAAAAAGATGTAGAGATTATAATAAAAGTAGCATAAGATCAAAGTCTTAATTACTTCAATTGTTAAAAATTCTAATCCCTAATTGTTATTGAGAGCTAACCACTATTTAAAAAATAACCATTTAAGGGTTTATAGATCTTATTTACTTCAACTTGCTGTGGAAAATCAGGCATACCATTAGACTTCTACTAACTTTTTAGATAACATTGTTTCATGTATAAATAAACATGAATGCTGTCCAATACTACTTCTGCGATGATGTATTCTTTATCTTCAATGTCCATGCCACTAGTCACTTGCAGCTATTAAACATTTGAAATGTGGCTGCTCAGACTGACAAACTGAATTTTAATTAAAAAA
This sequence comes from Helogale parvula, assembly GCA_004023845.1. Classification (NCBI taxonomy): domain Eukaryota; kingdom Metazoa; phylum Chordata; class Mammalia; order Carnivora; family Herpestidae; genus Helogale; species Helogale parvula. The sequence continues at coordinate 7,507 of PJEM01017214.1, read as the reverse complement.
ATTAATTTAAATAGTTACATACAATTAGTTGACTTAAATCTAAATCTCAATAACTTGGAAAATACACTGAATTGTTTCATGCTTTTATTTCTGAATATGATCTAGCTCGGTGGTTTCAATGACACACTGGTCTTAGAGAAGAAAAAAAAGGAGTTATGAATAAGTATTTTAAGCTTGTACTATAAAATTGATTTTAATGAGAAGGACTGTAGACAAAGTATTTTTTTAGGAATGTGGAAATAAGCATTTTCTTAAAGCGTAATACACATATAGGTAGAATAGCATGATAAAAAACTGAAAGATTGTAGTGATAAAATATTATTATAAAAATGTAAATGCCACAGGATTTTATTTTATAAATTTAAAGAAATCACAGTGCAAAATTAACATTATAAAAAATATGCCAGTTACATCTAAATGAGTTAAAAAACAAATTTTTAGATCAATATTATGATATATTTCTCTCTATGTTAAATAGAGATTAAACTACCTCTCTCATATAACCAGGTAGTCATTTTTAGGATCAGAAAAAAACTTACATTTTTTGATGCTGCATTCTATTTATTTCATATATTTAGGTTTTGTAACTAAATTAGTAATGACAGAGTAAAATTATATTCTAGGGCATAGCATGTGTGTTATTATTTATATTGACTTAAAATTCAGTTTTCATAGGCTTTGTACTTTCTGAAAATTTTCTTCAGGAAACACTCGAGAATAGAATTTGAAAATATAGAAACATTTGATAAATATATGTTAGAACCATGAGTATTTGGGAAGCAATATGTTACTACTCTAAAGATAACTGGAAGAAACAGTATCTTGGGTCCTTATTCTGGCAAGTAAGTATATTGCAGAAACCCCTTTCAGAAGCCATAGGTATCAAATAATTTTACATGTTCATTATTAAAGAATCATACAAAATTAATGCATACTGAATTTATAAGTTAAATGGATAAATTAACAATTTCAAAAGTAAACGGTTTCTAACATATTTTAATTTTTGTTAAATGAATAAAACATAGCTTTTTTTTTCAAATGATCTGTTTTTTGTGGCTATCATCTCTTGCACAGAATGTTGCTTCCATTTCTTCTGAAGCCATTTTCTTAAATTTTTCTGCAAAGGTGATTCATATAGTAAACATGCCAGAATACGGACTTCATAATTGACAAATTTGGATCACTTTCCTTAGAAGGCCAAAAGATGGTGCTGCTGTGTAGCTGAGTTATTCCTCAATAATCAATTGCCTTCTGCAGTTTCAATTCAACTGCTAAAATGGCGGAAATATATCTGTCATAAGAGCAAGTAAAACAGGTCTGAAAATGGCAGTGAAATGAATCAGGTAACAAATTAACTTAGAGTGATACCCAACGATAATTGGACTTAGTGACAACCGACAGTTGCCAAGTGGCAAAGAGCTTGTGTTAAAGTTTCTTTTTGTGTTAAATGTGGAAATTTCTGAAAATTCAAGTTAAAGACTCCTTATAAAGAAGTCATACTTTAAAGGAGAGGCAGGGAGAAAGAGAGAGAGAGAGAGAGACTTTAAAGAAATTGTCATCTTATGAGGACAACCTAATGAGTCAAGTATTAATATTTCCATTTTAATAATTTAGTAATCTTATAATATCAAAGTAAGCCTCAAAATTTTGTCTTCAAAACTATTAAAGTTTTGTTATAAGTAACATGAAACTATAAAGCTTTTCATTATAGTCACTACATTATGTAGAGCTAGACATTTTCCATTTTAACTCTTTAATTTTAATTTTATATTTTATCACATTAATATGTGCGGAGTAAAAATATGTTTGCTTATTTTGAGGGAGAGAGACTGTGTGCATGAGCAGAGGAGAGACAGAAAGAGAGAGAAAGAGAATCCCAAGAAGGCTTTGTGCTATTAGCACAGAACCCCACATGGGGCTCAAACAAATGAACCCTGAGATCATGACCTGTGCCGAAATGAAGAGTTGGATGCTTCACCGACTGAGCCACCCAGCCTCCCCTAAGCACATACTTTTAAAAGTCAAATAGTGGGGTGCCTAAGTGGCTCAAATGGATGAACATCTGACTTTGGTTTAGGTCATGATCTTGCACTTCATGGGTTCAAGCCCCATGTCAGATCCTGTGCTTACAGCAAGCTCAGAGCCTGGAGCCTGCTTCACATTCCGTGTCTCCCTCTCTCTCTCTGATCCTCCCCTGTTCACGCTGTCTTTTTTTCTCTCTCTCAGAAATAAATAAAACATTAAAAAATAATTTTAAAAAGCTCAAATAGTTTTATTAAGTTTATAATAGAAACTAAAAACAAACAAACAATCAAACGAAAAAAACAACTTCTTTACATCTCAACAACTCCAAATCTCTGCTCCTTGGAGGATACCTTTTACACACACATTTTATTCCTGTATTTTGTTAGAATCTCACATTTTAAAATAACCTAGTTATTTATTTTGTCTTGATTTTCCGATGTTAGATCTATCTATTGACTTCCTACTGCCGATTTACTATTTGTCCTTCTTCGAGCACATGCGTTTCTCTGTTTTCCTAGTATAGTTATATACATAGTTTTTTGGTTGTTATTGTTGTTAAATAGATAACATTGTTTGTATTATGAAAATGTGAATATTATCACACTTGAATGATGAAGTGTACTATGATTACACTTAATTTCTGTGCAACTTTGTGCTTTTTAGAAGATTATCATGTTTTTCCTAATACTGAGCACCTATCACAATAGGCAGTTTATAATTTATCCCCAAACCGAACTAAGGTGTTAATTTCCTCTCAACACATTTAAACATATTACTTATAGAGCTAATATAGTATTAGTTATTGTCACCATGCTGGATATTAAATCTCTAGTACTTATTCATCTCATGTAACTGAAAGTTTGAGTGATTTTTTTTTTTTTTTGAAGGAGGAGGTCATTGAAGGGATTTGACCATCAACTGACCCTCAATCACAACCTGGGCAACCAAAGATTGCTAACCTGTTCGCCTGTCCTTGGAATGTGTATTTCTCCATCTTCCATGCATTAGAAACTTCTCTAAAGATGTAATTTTGAGACAGTCATGTGTTGTTGAGATGTATGTCCAGACAATATAAGTGACTGCATCCAATTAAAGCATCTATATAAACTTTTAAGATTCTGGTAGGCAGATGTATAGATCTACAGAGATCTACTTGTCTTGCAGCTTCTCAGGACAAGCCTCCTAAGTAAGTTCCTTTGACAGTTAAACCTGGCACCTACCAATCTGGAGTGACCTGCCTTTCTTCGGTCTCTCCATGTACAGAAGACCAAAGAAATGGAACTTGGGAAATTCTGCATTGGCTATCATCATCATCGCTGAGTAGTAGTTCCCATAGATCAGAAGCTTGTGGACTGCTAGCTGCTTTAAAGTACTCGTTTGAGGAATTGTACAGAGACCAACATGACAGAGAAGGAAAGCAAATGGCTGCCACTTGTTTCTACTGCAGACAGTTTGGCTGGTCACCGATGTCCAATGAGAGGCTGAAACTCAGGTTAGAAAGATGAAGAAGAGCTGAGGTCAAAGAAGAATGTGTGGGCGTCTGCTCTTCTACTGGCTTCCGGGAGACAGAAAAGGTAGGGGAGTGGGATAAACAGTGGGAGACATTAGTGTGCTCTTTTGCAGAGCTAGGAAGGTGTGGGATGTCACAGATGAAGATCTGAGCACGTGTAACAAAGCCTGGTAGGAAGCTAAGAGGTGGAATCCCTGGGAGGGTGAGGAGAGTGCAGAGGAGGTGTTGTGGTGATTGACAGTGAAGCGATGAAACGCCTCCTGCCATCTGACCCCAGACAAAGGAAAGCAAAAGCAAAGCAACCTCAGCCAGCAGGGCAGCTCCAATTCAGGAAACGTTCACTAGGAGAGAATATACTCCCACTGAGTTTGTTGATATAGCTGCCAAGTTCCAGCAAAAGGCCAGGGAAAGTATCCAGGCGTGGTTAGTGCAGCTAAGGAAATATGGATGGAAGGGAAGGGAGAGACGTTGGCATTTTTCTGGCCAGATATGAGGCAGAGAAAATGAGCAATATCACACACACTCAGTCCTCCAGTAGTGCCTACATGGTGCTTGGAGGTTCAAGATATTCATTCCCTCATACACTGGATTATTCTAGCCTGCAGCGGGACTTGGCCCAAATGAGGGAGACTTTCTTCAGCATGTGGGACCCTGGAAATCTATAGAGGGGGTAAAAATTCTTTGGGAGTTGGGAATTAGATAGGTCATGAACACCCCTGCCTTTGAAGGCCCTAATCGGGCTACATTTACTGCAGGCATGAAAACTAAGATTCTCTGGTTCGCTCCAGCATCCAGTATAGGATGCTGATATCTGTACTGATCCCAATCATGGGACAAGACATGTGTGATGTTGGGCAATCCATTCCTGACCTGGGAGAGACTGACAAATCCCAGGAATGAGTATGAGCTGTGGAAAAGACCCAAGAAAGAAAGGGAGCTGGAAAAAGCCCAAGGGCTATCCCAGTTGGCTGTAAAGTGTCTGGCTAAAGTAACCTGGAAGCAAATGTGGTTTGGCCTGATTGCTGCAGGGATTCCTTTAGAATAGATAGACTGGCAACGTGTGCTGGCTGGCCTGTGGAAGTCTTAAAATCAGAACAGTGGTTCAGACTTGCGCCATCTGCTCCTGTCATACCTGATGCCCCACCTGCTCCAGCACAGGCCTCAGAAATACAGTGCTATGAGGGATGAGTACAGGATGGCTTGAGTATAGAATGCAGGCCAAGATGGCCACCAGGTGAGGGCTGTTGGAAGTGATCAGAGCCCTCACATCAAGCTCTCTATTCACTGGTCTTCCAGAAATTCACAGAGATGACTGATCTGGTTGACACAGGACCTGGATGATAGTGGGCTACTGGGAAACAAACAAAGTAGTTCCTGATCAATCACAGTGAAACCACACATTCCACCCATTCACTTAGCCGTGTCCGATATTGCCACCATCTTAGATACCTCGGCCTGAGTCCTAGGAGCATACTATGCCGTTAATGGACTTAGCTAATGTCTCTTTCAAAAAAAGCCTGACCATGGAGTCACAAGATCACTTCTCCTTCACATGGGAAGGGCAACAGTGGACCTTTCAAGGGCTTCCTCAAGGTTACCTGCAAGGTCCTACCATATGTCATGGGGTGGCAGCCAGGATCTGTCTCTGTTCTCCTTCCGCACATCAGTACAATAGACCCATTACAGTGATGATATACTGTTACCATGTGAAGATTTGTCTCTGTTGCAGGACACCTGCAAGCTTTGCTGGGACATTTGCGAGGGAGAGGACAGACAGTGAGTCCATAGAACGTTCGAAGCCCAGGCACCGTCACAAAGTTTTTTGGAGGCATTTAGACATGTGTTGTCCCAGAAAGCTGTGATTGATGAGGTTCAAACCTATCTAACCCCTAAGAATGAGGAAGAGGTAGAAGCCTTTTCAGGGACTCTGGGGTTTGGTGGATTTTTATTCCCCACATGGCACAGAGCTATCATCCCTCTGGTAAAAAAGGTCGGGCCAAGGTGGGGTGGGGGGCATGTGTGGAACTGGGAATTAGAACAACAAGCACTTTTGAGAAAGAATACTAGTGAGGCAGATTAAAAACTCTGGCCATCTCCCAAAGAGGGCTAGCATTTGAGTTAGATGCGTCTGTGACTCCAGAAGGTGTGGATTGGGTACTGTGACAGAGACAATAAAAAGAAAAAGTGTCCTTAAGATTTTGGTTCCAGCTCCGGAAGGGGTCAGAAACCCCTTATATCCCCATAGAGCAGCAGCTCCTAATAGTGTACGTGGCGCTGCTGCTGCTTCAGGTTGAGCCTTTCCAGGAGGAACGGCACATTGTGGTGAGAACATACCTGCTTATCAAAGAGTGAGTTGAGAACATGTCGCATGTTCTGCCATAGCTCAGACTCCCACTGTGACTAAGTGGCTTACCTGTTTGCTGCAGGTAAATCTAGAAATGTGGGTGCTACTGGGCCCTGTAGAAGATGTGGATCCTCCAAATACTCCCAGAGAGAGGGAGCAGGGAGTATTCCTACTGATGCCTGATATACATAAAGATGCATCTAGTCTGGGCCACCTGTCCACAGGGTCTGTAGTTGCTATTCAACTCAGCACTGACACCATGTGGATGGAAACAGGAAACAGGATCGCCAGTTGGATGATCACTCATGAGCCCTGGCTATTAACCATTTGCACTGAGAGTTGGGCTGCTCTAAAGGGGTTAAGCTTAAGGCTTGGATAATGGGAAGCCAAGAGTTGATAATCAAAGATAAGCCCATGACCAGGCTTATGTGAGGAATGAAGACATGTGGAAAGACATTTGAGTTCATTAATAAACTCCCGAGCCAGTTTTCACCATCTTCCACATCCCAGATGGTAAGACACTAACACTCGCTGGCAATCAGGACACTGATGTCCTAATTTGTGTACCAGCTCTAGCAACTGACCCTTTAGTAGATTCAGCAGATTGGGTGCATAAAATGAGCGGCCCCCATAGAGCCTGGGTGGGATGGCATATTGTACAGGCTGCTGCATCGCTCTTGAAGTACATTGTTGTTACAGTGCAGTAAGAGCATGCCTGTATGTTCTAATGACGCCCAAGGGAACTGCCAAAGAAGTCTGGGGCCATCCACTGGAGTTCCCAACCTGTAAGGGAAGCTAATATTGCTTTGACAACTTTCTTCTTGTAATGTGTGATGCTATAGATTCCCTTTAAATATTGCTGTAGCTTCCTGTCACGAATTTTTTTACATTATGTTTTCATTTGTATTCAAGAGTTATGTATATCACTTTTAATTATTTACTTGATCTGCATGCTATTTAGGAATGTGTTATTTAGGTTTCAATTATTTTGTTTCCAGATATCTTTCGGATGTTGACTTCTTATTTAATTTCATGATTAGAGAATGTACTGTTGAGAGAATATACAGTAGATAATTTGAAACTATTGAAATTTATTGATATTTTATGGTCCAGAATATAGTCTTTCTTGGTGAATAGTGTAATTGAAAATAATGCTTTCTACTTCTGTTGGTTGGGGCACCTCATAAAGGACAGTAGGTCAGATTGGTTGGTAGGGATATCCAAATCTTCTATATCCTTCTTGACTTTCTGTCTACTGATTCTATCAATTATTGGTAGAATGGTGTTAACCTCTCTGGTTGTAACTGTGGATTGTCTATTTCCACTTCTGGTTCTCTTGAGTTTTTGCTTCATTTTGATCTCTGTTATTAGGTGCATAAATGTCTAGGATTTTTATACTTTCTTAAGTTGACATCAATCATATGAATTGACACTATTTAACCCTGGCAATATTTTGTGCTATAAAATACACTCATCTGATATTAACATGCCATCTCCAACCTTTGTTTGATTAGCAGTAGCATAGTATATCTTTCATCCTCCTTAATTTCTATTTACTCATATTTTTATATTTATTTTTTATAATAGTTTATTGTCAAATTAGTTTCCATATAACACCCAGTGCTTCT
>PJEM01017213.1:0-22923 GCA_004023845.1 Helogale parvula | reverse complement strand
GATGTCCACGGGGTAGGAGCATTCAGACTGAGATCAGAAGGGGAGAAGATCATTTGTGGCAGAGGGAACAAAATGTTCTTGGGCCCTAGGTCAGAAGACAGCCTGGCAGATATGACGGCTCAAAGGCGTGTCTGGCAAGGCTGGGGTGAGGAGTGAGGGGTGCCTACAGCAAAAAGGCTGGGGTGCAGGTGTGGGGGAGGGTGCCTATGGCAAAAAGAGACTGGAGAAGGAGAAAGTCCAGACTCTAGGAGGGCCATGGAGGTTGTGTGGAGATTTATGGTCTCTAATGATACCTTTGAAAGCCACTAAGGGTTCTTAAACAGGTGGAGGATGGGAATGGTGGTGGTTGATATAATCATACTTGTGGTTTGGAAAGATGATCGTGGCTTCATGAAGAACAAGAGACAAAAAGAGGAAAGGAATAGGCTCAGGAAGTCCAGTTAGGAGTCTAGTGCAGTAGTCCATGTGAAAGATGGCAGTGAGCTGTTCAAAATGGTGGCCAAAGAGATGGAAATGAGATTAGCGAGTGTTTAGGGGGATAGAAACAGCATTGACTTGGTGATGAGTGATACATAGTGATGGAAGGAAGGGGATGTTACAAATGGCCTGAGTTATCTCATTTAATTGTTCCAGCCATGCAAAATAGCATTACCCCCATTTTACACATGAGGTAATTGAGCTCAGAGAGGTTTACTGTTGGGCTAGAGATCATTCAGTTGGGAAATGGCACAGCCATATGTCTACTACTCCCTCATAGCATCTTTCATGATGTAGGGGGTGTTTTCTTAGGAATTCCTCTCCCCCACATCCTCTCAATGTATCCCCTACATCTTTTTTTTAATGTTTCTTATTTATTTGGAGAGAGAGAGAAAAACCATGAGCAGGGAGGAGCAAAGAGAGAGGGAGAGAGAAAATCCCAAGTAGGCTCTACATTGTCAGCATGAGCCTGAGGCAAGACTCAATCCCACAAACTATTAAATCATGACCTGATCCAAAATCAAAAATTGGATTCTCAACCTACAGGGCCACCTAGGCACCCCCCAGCATTCTTAAGAACAGTCCAGATACGTGCTTTATTTGTTTCCTTGTCTTTCTTTTCTGCTAGACTGTGAGCTTCTTGAGGCTCATATTGTCAGGCCTTTATTTGTCCCTGTATTGTCACTACTTAGTCCAGTACCTGGCCCAGGGTAGGAGCCAGGGAGCATTTATTGAGTGAATAAGAAAATCTTCACCCATCTCCTAGAGAAGGGAACTAATTGGAGGGCAATGTGCATTTTAAACAATATTCTCACTGGCCTAATTCTCTTTTATACCAGGACCAGAGTTTGGGAATTTTTGCTGGAATGCTCAAAAAGGACTTTCAAGAAGAATCTAGAAGTTTCTAGTAGCCCAGTGTGCTAAAAGAGCACAGGTTTAGAATCCTGTGGCTCTGGTTTTACATCCCAGCCCCTTGGTTTATAAGTTGTACATCCTAGAATATTTATCACGTCTGAGTAGTCAGGATCCTTATATGGTAAAGCGAGAAAATTTCAGTTTTTACTTAATAGGGCTATTCTGAAGATTGCATTTGGTCATCTGTGCTAAGTGCTTGGCACATCCATATATAAATTTCCTATTTTTTGTAGAAAAGCAGGGTCAGAATTTCATGGCTAGCCAAGAACATGGGTGGGGCTGGTACTTTCTCTCCACCTGATCTCAAAGTTCCTGTCACTTACAGACTCCTTTTCCTGTGGCTTATACTGGAATGAGGAAAGAGGAAGTTGGCTCTCTGGGCACCCCTGACAAGCTGACAGATGTCTCCTAAGGCAGCTTTCAACAGAGAGCTCTTTATTATTATTATTATTATTATTATTATTATTATTATTAGTGACTTAAAGTGTGTGCCTACAAGCCTCTAGGCATGGTCATGGAATTGGAATGGAATTAATAAATTGGATCTGATTCTTGCTTAATTCATGGCTCTGACAAAATTAAAAATGGAGACAGGCAGAAGAACCTAAGCAAACAAAGTGTCCCAAAGCCTGGATTCCAGAACAGATAGGGCTATAGGAGGAACACTTCACAGACAGGACTGTGGCTAAAGCCAGACAGCCATCCAGATGGAGTAGAGAAGCCTGAGAACACCCTCAAAAGTAACAAATCCTTTCCAAAGGGAATCCAAACCTGTTGGATTTAGGCAACCCAGGACCCTGGGATCATATGCATCAGTTCAAATTCTGACTGTACTGCTTATTTCTATAATCTGAACAAATGGCTCAAGGTCACTCAGCTGCTTATTTGCAGAACCAGATTTTGATGCAAATCTGAACCCAAGCCTGTGGCTTTTAGCCATTTTAAGACAGAAGAAATAATTTCCCTTCTACTCTTCTAAGTTCTTGGTTGAGACCCTCTATAATAAAAGACAGAATAATAGGAGATAAACAGACAGAAGTTTTATTAACGTTGTTAAAAAACAAAAATTAAACTGAATAAATTTTTTTTCTTGAGAGAGTGTGCACACAAACATGCATGGAAGAAGGAGAGGGAAAGAGAGAATCTTAAGCAGCCTCCATGCCCAGTCTGAAGCCCAATGTAGGGCTCAATCCCATAAATGTGAGATTATGACCTGAGCCAAAATCAAGAGTAAGAGGCTCAACTGACTGAGCCACCCAGGCACCTTCAACTGAGTAAATTTTAATGATCTTACTGACCTCATTCAATCATTCATGAATCTGGCAGCATCCCATCTACTTGATAGAAAGGAGCTCTGAGAAGCTGTACAAAAAAAGACATATAGGCAAAAGAGAGAAGGAACATGGAAGTTAAATTGGGCAAAAAACCCCCCATGTTGGTTATTGCAAGATTTCTTTCTTTTAGGGGATGGCAGGGGTCTATCAAGCAGATTACCTAACTAGTGCTGATCAGGTGATTCCTGACGTACTGGTTTAAGATTCCATTTTGGGAAGATCCGAAACTGTAATTTAATTAAGTCTGGGTTTGGTGATGTGAGACTTAACATAAGTGACTCTATTTTGGAGATACTGTCTTGTTGTCATTTTGTTAGCAAAATGTATGTATATGTTATGTATATATGGGAGATATCCAGAAAAACTGAGTACCTCTCCAAGACAGCCTCAGCCATCAGCTTAAACACCACCTTCCTCCAGACAAAAGAAAGATGTTGGGAAGGGGAGGAGGATGGCCAATTTGCTGGAGGTTACCAGAAAAAGCATGCGAAGTAAGGATAAGTAAGGATGAAGTCAGTGCCGTCTCCACTAATAAGAGTTTTTTGTGCTTTACAGTCATCCTTCTCTTCTTAGTAGAGAGGGAGAAACACTTATAAATGGAGACTTTCCTTATGAATGTAAGTATACCTTACAAAAGGGTAACTTCTACTCTGTTTTATAGCTTCTCCTATGTCTGCAGGTTCTCAAAAGTAATCAGCTCAAAATCATGCTTATGCCAAAGAGGCATATTTTGGAGTGGTGTATTCTGCTACCCCTCGCTATTATATTGTTTATAAACATAGTATGGCATATTGTGATTGCTTAACTATTTATTGCATAACTATATGCAATAAATGCCTCGTATACAGTATGGGGTTCAATATATGCATGCTAGAAATTTTGCTACCTTAGATTTTTTTTTCCTCCTGAAATTCCTCGCCCCCTCAACACCCCACTCCCAACACACAAACAATTATATTGATCAGTGGAACAATCATGTTAGAGAGATACATCTTGAGACCTTCATAAAATACCAAATTCACAATATAAAAATAATCTCTGCATAGCGTGGGGCTGTCTTTCAAACATCGTTTTCCCCCTAAGTGATGAGATCCTTGGGTAAGTCTTCACATCACACATTGACCACACTGACGTTTTTCCCCTATCACCCCGTGGGCACACTTCACAAAGAAACAGATTTATCTTACAAGAATTGCCCCACATATGCTGCAGAGTCAAGGGTGATGCAAGGCAATGGGCAGTGGTGCGGCTCTCTGCCACCTGCTCAAGGTCAGTGGGATTCAAATTCACCCCTCAGCAAAATGTCAACCAGCCATGTGTCACACAGTACCCTTTGGGTGCTGGCCCATAGTGGAAGCCAGCAACCAGAGTCAGTAGAGGTGTGAAGCCCCCAGGGGCTATTCCTTCCCCAAGGCCAGGCCCAACCTTCTTTTGGACCACAAATACCCTGTCCTACTTTGATCCTGAATTCTCTAAGATTTCCACACTTATATCTTATCATACGTGATGTTTTGTTTTTAATGTGCATTTTTTCCTAGCTACAAAACTAAAACCATCATGGGCCACCCAGAAAAGCACCCAGAAATAAAAACAAAAAATCACCTGCCATCTCTCCATGTAGGGACTATAACTGCTAACATTTTGGGCAAAGCCTTCCTGTCTATCTACTCCCCCCGCCCCACCCCCACTTCACTGTACAGCTTTTGAAAAGAGTTATTCCCTCAAATGTTCTCATGTTTAAGAAAAGGGGAGAAAAAAGACCTTATGTTATCCCTTCCAGAAAGAACCCAAGTAATCCCTATTATGTAAACCCTTTCAAAGAAACAGTCTGTTCCAAACTGTCGTGAAGTCATTTGTTGCTATAGTGATGCTTGGCCCAAGAGTCCACTAAACAACCATTCTGACTCTAGCCTCTAAGCAGAAGCTGCTAGTATCTTTCTCAGAACTCTTCAGGGGGGCTCATTTTGTCCAAGTTATTCATTTAAATTAGCAGCTCCTTTCTTAGTCACTTGAATTTCTTTTGCTTCCTAGGAAGTCACAGTAGGGGGCTGAGAAAGTAATAGAGCCATAAATTGGGAGGTTGAGGACGGGGGCACACAGCACTCCTTCCGCGGTGGCCTTCTGAGGACCTGAGACAGAGGCAGGCTCTTTTCTCTGCCCGGGACCCAGTCTACCATCTTAGATGCATGTCACCCAAGGTGAAGTAAGGTTAGGTGTCAGGCTTCGGAGGACAATCATGGTGAAAGTTTAGACAACACCATATTTAGTCAACCCCATGTAGCTTTTTTGAACTAAAAATATAGAGAAAATCTCACAGAGAATATTCTGGAAAGCTTTTTGCAATCTTACGAACAGCTGCAGGATAAAGGCTGAAGGGATGAGGGGTGGGAATGAGGGGAAATATTCAACATGTTTAATATACATGATTTCATTTGATTCTGACAACACTCCTAGAGAGGCAGGCAGCATTTCTTTTTTTCTTTCCTGTTTTACAGATAAGGAAGCCAAGACTTGGAGAGATTAAGTGACTTGCCCAGGATCCCTGACAAGGAAGTGGCAGAGCCGGTTTAAACCTTGCTCTTCACCTTGGAAACTGCTCTCTTGACCTTCACATTATATTGCCTTAAAGGACTGGAATAGACACATATGGAGCTCCTACTGTATGCAGAGGATGCTAGAGATTTTACATCCATTGTTTACGTGTCACGATTGGCCTGTGTAGGTGCTATCATTCCCATTTGTCAGCTAGGAAAGCTGAGACCCAGAGATGCAGCACACTCAGGCTTGCGCAGCCAGCTGTAGTACACAAGGGTTGGACTCATGGCTGCTTGGCTTCTAAGCTTCTTTCTCTACACAGCGTTGCCTGGTACCTAAGCGTCATTAAGCCTGATACCTTCTTTTTACAAATGAGGATACAGAGCCCTGGAAATACTAAGTGGTTTGCCCAGTGTCATCCTTCAAGGTCTAGAGACTGCCTCCCTCCAGCCTGAGCAAGCAGATGGAAGAGAGTTCATTTGCTCTAAGCTGGCCTGGTCTGCATTCGGTCAAGTCCCAAGGGTGGCTGTCTATAAAGACTACTGTACTTGAAGAGTGTGTCTTCAGTGTGAGATCACACTGGAGTCTTGAGCCATTTCTTCTCTGTTCCTCGTCATGTCGTCCCCCTAATTCAGCTTTGTCAAGCCCTATGTCCAGGAGAATTCATCCTGGAATTAAAACATCAAAGGCCTTCCTCCAAACAACATTTCTGATGTTAGGCCTTATTAATTAGTCTTGTTCTCTCCCTGCTGGGTCACTGAGGTTGGTGGTATGCCTTCGAAAGGTCACAGACCTGTCAATCAGGCTGCCTGATGACTTCCTGTTGCAGGTTCTGGTAACTGCTCTCCCCCGTTCCCCTTCAGGCTAGGGGTAGAAATTGTGCCAGGTTGTTTTTAGCCATAGAGGTACTGCCCCAGAACCCTCTGTTTCGCCCAATCTTGCCCACACTTTTGTAAACTGTCTCTTTAATAATTATCCAATTTGAGTATTTCCTGCTGGGACCCTGACAAATTCACTCCCCCAGCTATTCTCTGACTCATCACCCAATTTCTTTCCCACCCAATACTTACCACATTCAGTAATTGTTTCATTTATTATGTATTTGCTTTCTTAATGTCTTTTTCTCCTCCAGAATGCAAACTCAGGAGGACCATGATTTTATTGAGTTATTATAAAACATTGTTCCCTAAAGTCAGGATGTCCGTCTTCTCGGCCCCGCTGTCAGTGTTGCCGGAAGTTTGCAGGAATGATTGGTTGCAATTGGATATAATGTTGGTGACCGTCTCAACTGAAAGGTCCTTTCTAAGACTCTTTTTCAGGGTGCAAGCAAAGGTTGCAGGTCAGGTTTATACCTGACCCCGATTGCCATTTGCTTCTCTGGATTTATTTGTCCTGGATAATTTCCACTATGATGATGCTCTCAAGATCATAACTATCATCATGCCAAAGTCAAATTCATCTCAACCAGCAAGCCGTGGCCACCACGTATGTGCACTGGGTAGTGCTGCCATGTGGTGGCCTGTCTCCAGGGAAAGGGAAACCCACCTGTGTGGAACCTGATTTGCCTTGGCTGTGGTTCTTGGATGTTCACTGTCTGGCCAAACGCTCTAGGAGAAATCCCATGGAACGTACACTTGAGAAAAGAAATTAAAACTCTACTCATGGGTCCACCCAGATAATTTATTAAAGGACATTCAGGAAGAGCCATCCATTTGGTGCCTGAAGGAAGACTCACATTTCAGACCCGCAGGGACCAGCGCTCTCAAAATCACGGGCTTCAGGACTGCCCCTGGCTGCTTTCTGAGGACAATCTCAGCTTCGCTTCACTAGCCAAAGCTTTTAGCCTTGCATTAGCTGCAGAGGTAGACAGTATTGAGCTGGAATTTCAGGCTCTGGAGTCTTGTAACTTGATTCAAATCCTGGCTTTCCCACTTTAGAACTCCAAGACTCTAAGCAGCTCACTTAACTTTCCTGGACCTCAGTTTTTCATCTGTATAATGGGAACACCTACATCTTCTCCCGAGGGTTGTGACAATTAGGCTGAATGAGATAATGCAGGAAAGGCACTAAGTGCACACCGATGAAGGGTAAGCTGAAAATTTAGGGAGATGTTATATTTCCCTTCAGCCAGTTCTGCTGGATAATTTTTAAACAACCCAGTTTCCCAGTCACTTAATCTTGAACCTTTTCTGTATTAGCTTTCCTTTGAGTGTCGGTGTTTTCCAAAAGTAGTCATTTAGATTGTTTTTTATTTCTCCTTCAGTCAAAAGCTTAAAAGGGCTTTGAGAACGCTGGTGGGCAGGTTACAGAAGATGCTTAGTGGGAAGAAGCATTTCCCCAGGGGCCTCCCAGTCCTGCCCTGGAGCTCTTTAGCCATCCCACTCCGTCTGGGTTCATAGGCCAAGGAGACTTTTGGGAGCCAGGGCACATGTGAACTAGTGAAGGAAGCACGGGTTTGGGGCTGGACAGGTCATGGCTGGAATCCCGAATCTGCCACTTACTTAGATGAGTGAATTCATGTGCCCTACGTCATGGCTCTAGCCCCAATGTCCTCATTTGTGAATATCGTGTGAGAAACATTTGGGCCCAGGGCTCAGAAATGGAAGCTATTTCTGAGGGATTTATTCTTTACCCGCAGGTGCTGCTAATATACTTGGGATGATAAAATGAGTACTTCTAAAATGCCCATGTTGGGTCAAATAGTGACTACTGGTTAAAGGTCTTGAGGGGCCCTGGGTGGCTCAGTGGATTAAACGTCTGACTTCAGCTCCGGTCAGGATCACAACAGGTCATAATCTCATGGTTTGTGAGTTTGAGCCCTGTGGCAGGCTCTGTGCTGACAGCTCAGAGGCTAGAGCCTGCTTCAGATTCTGTGTCTCCCACTCTCTCTGCCCTCCCCAACTCATGCTCTGTCTCTGTCTCTCTCTCAAAAATAAACATTAAAAAAAAAGTTCTTGAGTGATTGCCATTTCTGAGCTTTCTTTTTATTTTTTTTGATGGTCATTAAGGTTTTGTTTATTTTATTTTTTTAAAAACAATTTATTTTTTTAACATATGCAATTATTTTTTGTCATTTACACTACAGTAGTTACAATGACACTCTAAACAGAAAAGCAAAGTAAAAAATTGAAACCCCCACTTCTATTTCATGTAATTAGACTTATACAGAAATTAGAAGGTTAAGTACCAACTAGTTAATCACCTAATTTCACAGCTATCTGAAGTGGCAATCGTTATATAGCAGCTTATCTATGATACATTCAAGATACATGATACAATTTATTACTTGCCCATAAGCTACAACACAGCCTGCTGAACACCTTTCCTTAAATTCCACCTCTATACTACAATATACTTGAGGTCCATGCCAAAAAGTAGCTACCTTTTATATAGGAAATGGATGATTGAGTCTTTGGTGTTGTAAAAGCAACTTCATTTAAACATAACCACCCCCACCACCAAAAAAAAAAGAGGAGGGAAAAAAAAAAAGTAAAGAAAATAATAGGGGAAAAACCTAAGACACACTCCCTAGGGGAAAAAAACCCAGCATGTAATTTCTGTCCCTGACAGAATGTATTAAATAAGCAAACACCACCAACAAGCAAAACAAGTACTACAATGTAAAAATATTAACAAAACGAAAACCCTCTCACATGCATAAATGAAAGATTGCACACTTAGAACTCACATCTTTTCAAGCTTCAATAGTAAATATTTTGCTACTATGTATTAAATACTGCATGGTTTACCCAAGCTAAGATGAAACCACATCATAAATCAATAAGCATTTTGCATTTTCTTTCATTATCTACTCAAAGTCATGCCTACTGCACCTCTAAACATTTCATTAAATCCAATTATACACCAAACACCCCCCAAATAAGCTTAGATTGTATTGCAGTTTCACTTAACAGTAAATAAAAGGCAGTACTACTTGTAGGAATTGTCTTATTCTGAACATTTAATTGTGAACCTTAGCATACTCCCTCCAAAAATGAAGAAAAAAAGTGAAGAAATTAGCCTTTGGTCAGATTAATACTGAAGTCCAGACAGTCATCTGTAGTGTGATTAGAAAGCCCAGAAATAAATGTTCTTCATTTTTGGAAAGAGTATGCTAAGGTTCACAATTAAATGCTCAGAATAAGACAATTCCTACAAGTAGTACTGCCTCTGGCCGCTCCACATCACTCAAAAGAGAGCAATGACCCTGACAGGTGCTTTTGAGGTGTGGGACCTGCCCAGTGCCCGGTCCTTCATCATGGCTGAGAAAGCTGCCCCCTGGCCTCGCCCCTCCCTCTCCAGCTCTACCTCACACTCTGTCATTCCCCAGACACCCCAGGGTGCTCTGTGTGGCTTTGTTTTTTTTTTTTTTTCAGAAATATTGGTGCATGAGGAAACAGAGAAGCCAAAACAGCACCCGTGTTTCCCACAGGGGGTTTGAGAAGCACTGCTCCAGGCGAATGTTCCCAGCTACGGCTTGATTGCCCCTGAGCCCTCCCCAGCCTCATCTTCCTCTCCATCTCTCCTTCCACCACCTTCCAGCTCCTGCATCTGACCTTGAACCTGCAGGTGTGCACCTCCTCCTGCGGGCAGCTCTTCCGACCTGTCCCCATTTAGCCTCTCCTCCCCAGTCATCTAGGGCAGCTCAGATGTGACTTCCTCAGCCAGGCCTTCCCAACACACCCTCAGTCTTAGGGGTCTCCTTGTCCTCTTGTAACACGTGTTATTCCGCTTTCTGCCCAGCACTGATCCCAGTGAGAGAGTTTCCTGGGAGTTCCACTGTTTATGCTAGACCGACCTGATCCCCCAGCCCCCTGAAGGCAGGCACCATCATCATACTGGCTTGTCTGTCACCATCTCCTCGTTTCCAGGGAGATGGCTGGCACATATGAGGTGCCCAGGGAACATTTTTATGTTTGGCTCATTAAATGATTGAGGGAATGGATAAACAACAGAACTCCAAGATCACTATAGCCATGTTAGTGAACCATTTGCCTGCCTCTGGGAAGAGGTGTTCATTCCATCTTCCTGACCCTTCTTATGCTTTACTAAGCCTTCTCTGCAAATTGTATTTCTTCCACTATATACTCCCCCAAAGGCAAGGCCTTGCCATCAGGGAGAACTGAGTTTAAAATCCTAGTTTCTCTACCAACCAGCTAAAGAACCTTAGGCAAGTGATCTGAGCTCTCTGAGACTCAGTTTTCCTCCATCTACCTCACAGGATTGTTGGAAGGTTATATGAGAGGGTAAAATTAAAGATATCGAGCAGACCGGCCCAGAGTAGATGCTCAATCAGCACTAGCTCTTTTCTCCTCTCCTCCGCCCCGTGCTCTGCTATGACTTCACGAAGCCACAGGCAGTGCCTTGGCCATCACTGTGCCTCTGGAGCCTGAGATACAGCAGGTGCTAAATGTAAGCGTGTTGAGTGAACGGATAAGGAAATAATTATTAAGTTATTATCATTATTAAATTCTTAAATAAAAAGTACTTCTTCCAAGTGATCAATATTTTCAGTTTCTTAATCCACAAAAGGGGGGATAGTAAGCTTTATTGCTAAGAGAATGAAAATAATTCATGTATGTGCTTAACACAAAGGCTTTCGATAATTGGTAGTTGTTATCATTATAAATAATAATAATAATAAATACATTAGATGGTATCTCCCAATTCTCAGGACCAAGTTTGTCTGAAGTAAACCAAATAAGCAAGTAAAAAAAAAAAAGCGCTGTGAGCAGTGGTTTGTTTGGCTGGACTCCCGAGGTGTAGCGAGGGGGTGTAAGTAGGTCCCACTTCAGCCAGTCTGGCTATAGTCAGACAGCAGGGGGTGCTGTTTCCTCAGTAAAGAGACAGCCCACTCTCACTGGTGCTGCTTTGCTCCAGATTTTGAGAACGGAGTTCAGTTGTAGGTTTGAGGAGCAGCAAGTTCCCATGGCAGGAATCCAGTAGGTTCTGAACAGAGGTCCCCTGATGATGACTCTTGTGTCTGGGGCCCTACATATCAGGCTCTGTTGTCTTTGGCTGGCTTTGGCCTGCAGGCTGGGCACTCAGCCTCTTTTTCATTGCCAGCCTGAAGGGAGGCATCACAGAGTATGGACGGAAGAGGGAAAGAAGCAGAGAACAGGACTCTAGCACCTCAAGGTGCACCCCCCCTCCCCCCCGCACTGTTGCATTTGGCTCCGTTGCCCTCACCAGGCCCCACCGGGGGCGGTGCAGACGGGTGGTGCTGAGGCTGCCAGGGCTGCCCTTCCTTATTCTCACTGACTGGCACAAAGGCCCCCGTGGGCCAGCCCTGGCCTTTAAAGCACAGCCATTGTTCTTCAGGGTACAAATATATAGAAATATTTACAAATTTTAAAAATAGGATATTTTAAATTTGTTCCAAAATCCTGTTGACAGTGGAGTCGGGAGAATATAAGTGAAACAAGGGTGGTCATGAGTTGAGTTATGTGTGATGATACAGGCGAGTTCACTATACTTCTCCTTCGGAATGTATTTGAAGTTTTTCCGTAATACAGTTTTTAAAATGGGATCCATAGTTCCTTGCCTGGGATTTTGCCTGGCAATATTAGGCATCTTTCCAATGAAGACGGAGGAGGCAGGCTACAGAGTAGCACTGGTAGGTGATGTTTATCACTCTCAAAAGTCAGCCACTGTCAGAGCTGGATAAAAAGAAAGACGCCAGGTAGGCATGTTTAAGCAATTCTTTCAGAAGAAGGAGGAAGATAACATTTGATTGGGCCTGGAAGGGTGCACGTAAGTTAGCCTAGCAGACAGGAGCAGACACCTTGTACATTTCTTGCCCTATGCCTGGAATCAGCCATTTCTGCCACGAAACCCTGCTTCTTTGTACCAGTTAATGGCATTCAGAACCTACAGTCTGGAAGGGCTGCTTTTAAAAACATAACCCCACTGCCATGATCATACCTAAATATTTAACAATCATTCCTTAAAACACAAATCCTCTTAATAAAATTTTTTAGAGCTCATTTATTTATTTTTGAGAGAAAGAGAGAGAGAGAGGCCGAGGGAGGAGAGAGAGAATCCCAAACAGGCTGTGCGCTGAGAGTATAGAGCCTGACTCAGGGTTTGATCTCACAAAATGTGAAATCATGACCTGACCTGAAATCAAGACTCAGACCCTTTACTGACTGAGCCACCCAAGCAACTCTGTAAGTTCTCTTAAAATAATACCTCTCATGTGAAATTTTCAAGGCATATTCACTTATCTTGACTTTCACATCCTATTCTCACAACTTACCTTCAAAATGTATTGTGTGAGGCAGTGATACTAACAATATGTGCTAGTCACTACGGGGGGGACTTCACATAACTCACTGAACACTTGCAACATGCCGAAGGGTAAGGAATATTATCCCTATTTTGGAGATAGGTAAAACTGAGGCCTAGAAATGAAATCACTTTCTTATAAATAGAGGCTCATACAGAATAATGTAAATGGCCTAATTCTGGGCCCTCTGCTCTTTGTTCTATGATATGTGAGGAATAGGACATATGTGGAAGGCAGATGTTATCATTTTTTTGCAGACATTATCATTTTTAAATGTCATTTAAGGGGCGCCTGGGTGGCTCAGTCCATTAAGCATCTGACTTTGGCTCAGGTCATGATCTCACAGTCCATGGGTTCGAGCCTTGCTTTGGGCTCTGTGCTGACAGCTCAGAGCCTGGAACCTGCTTCAGATTCTGTGTCTCCCTCTCTCTCTACCCCTCCCCTTCTCACTCTCTGTTTCTGTCTCTCAAAATAAAAAAAAAAAAAGAAAGAAAGACATTAGAAAAAAATTTTTAAATGTCCTTTAAATATATAGTATTTGTTGCTGGTTATTATGAGTTGTGTTATCTTAGTCTATATTTAAACAACCCCTCATAAAATAAATTATGTTTGCCTTGGATGTAACTGGTCTTTCTAAAAAGTATTATTATTGGAAATAACAAAATTTCGCCTCCTAATTTAGAGAAAAACCTGTGTTTATTTTCGTCTTCTTTGTAGTGGACTTGAAAGCCAAGGATCTTAGTGAAATCAATTTTAGGGATTTTCCAGAGAGGGTTGCAAACTGTTTATCAAATTCACATTGATTTCTCCCCCACAGGAATTGCCAACTACACAGGTAGAACAAAGAGGATTTTCTTTCTGCCTTCTTATAGCCCTCCTAAAGAAACACCTTTGAAACAAAAAATGCAGAAATAAATACACACATCCATCGTCCCCCAGGCTCTGAGGTTACAATCTGTAATTATTTCTCTTGTTTAAATTGACCACATAGTACTATTATTCAGTTTGTTTAACAAACACTTAGTGTGAGGTGCTGTTCAAACCACTTTACAATTGGCTACTCATTTAATCTTCCTATGAAAATCTTTCAGATAGATGTTATCATCAGACCCATCTTATAGATGAAGAAACTGAGGCACAGAGAGGTAAGTAATTTGCTAAAGGTAAATTTGCCAAAGGTAAAGCCTGTAAACTATGGGGCCTCGACCTGAGTCTGTGTGCCTAACCACTACGAACGCTGCCTCTTCAACTGAGGGCCTCTTCAGAAGCAACATTCATGCCCACAGGTCTGAAGACCCCATAGCTTAATAGTCCATTTTCTGTTGCTAAATGTACCCAAAAGAAAAAGTACCTTCGAGACTTCAGAATGATCTTGCCTGACTCCAGGTTTCAGACCAGATTAGCAGAACACTTCTCTCTTGGTTCTGGACAAAAGAGATTAGGAATGTGAAACGATGTGCTTTATTTTTTTTAAATCAAGTTTAAGTTGGACAAAGAAAACAGAAATCTCAAGGTAGATTCTGCTTGAGGCAAGCCGCCCAGATGCTGTGGGACATCCAGCTTCTGGATGAAGAGTCCTTTCCACCTCCAGGTACTCAATCAGGTTTCCATGGCAGCAGCCCGCTGAATATCTGTCTGATTCTTTTGCTTTTGAGACAGCTTTAACAATAATAATCATAATAATAATTATAATAATGTAACAAATCGCAATCATAGTGGCCAACCTTTATCCAGTGTTTGCCAAGGTAGGGACAGTGCTAAGAGCTCCCTGGGCCTAATGTGTGATAGTCACAATAAAGCCGTGACACAGAGGCAAGGCTCATGTGCATCTTACAGATGAGGAAACTGAGGTGCAGAGAAGTTAGGTAACTCCCTGCAAGGCGCAGAGCAGCAGATCTGGGATTTAAAACCAGGGCTGTCTGACCAGGGCCTGAGTTAGTTTTCCAACCTGCTCAATTATAGAATCATGGGCTTAACGTAAAGCCCTCATCAATGCACATGAGAATTCAATTTAATGTTTCTCTTTACTTTTCCTTTTGTTTTTTAATTCATGGACCAAGTACTTCCTGAGTCACTGTTCTGTACTAGGCTCTGGTTAATAATGAGAAACAAACCATGATTCTCGCATCATGGGACTATAAAGAACTTAAAAGGGTGAGAAATGGGCCTTTACGAGAGATTACAAGGGAACCAAACCTGCTGGTATCTTGGTTCTGGAGATCACTAGAAGGGGCACTTCAGGGCACCTGGGTGGCTCAGTCGGTTAAGCATCCATCTTCAGCTCAGGTCAAAAACTCTCAGTCTGTTGGTTCAAGCTTCGCATCACGCTCTGGGCTGACAGCTCAGAGATTGGAGCCTGCTTCAAATTCTGTGCCTCCCTCTCTCTCTGCCCCTCCCCTGCTCATTCTCTGTCTCTCAAAAATAAACATTAAAAAAAAAGAAGAAGGGGCACTTCTCTAGTCTAGGATTTAGGGAAGGCTTCCTGGAGAAAGTGACATCAAGGCTGTGACAAAAAGAACAAACCAAAGTTTAGCAGGAAAGTTGGAATTAGGACAAAGGGCATTCTGGGCATAAGGAAAAGTATTTGCTCAAAATACAAGACAAAATAAGACATTTTTCAGGGAAATGCTAGAACTTTTGGCAATCTGATCTGAATTGGGGGTGAAAAGAGATAAAACTAGAGAATTAAGGCCTGATTTTTCAGGGACTTATATGCTCTGCAAGAGTTTACATTTGGTTCCTGGGGTGGTGGGGGAACTCCCAAAGGGGGCTCAGTGTTGGGATGCTCATGAGCCGTCCATCAGCCACTGATGTCAGCCTTTTCTGGCACACCGATTATGAGCTGTGGTCTGACAGTGGGACTGGCCATTTGATAAGGAGACCAGCCTGAGAAAGTCAGAATGCCTGATGATGGTAATGTCAGCACCTGGTAAGTTTCCAGGGATTTCTAAATTCCCTGTGGTTGCTCAAAAGCCAGCTAATGTCCCAAGGCAGGAAGTCATTCATGATACCTTTGAAAGATGCCTTTTCAGAAAATGAAGGTTACCGACCCAGCACATAAGAGGGGTGCCTGGAATACTGAGTTGAGGTTAGGAAATCAGGCTTGCATCTTGGGAAAAAATGCAAATTGGTGTATTAATTGGTATCTAGTTTATTCTGTTATGAAAGGAAACCGTTTACTTGTTTCAAATATTACACTTTTATCGAACTGAAGAGTTTGGGCTTTTGATTCAGACATGTCTCAGTTCAAATCTGGGCTTTGTTTTCTATTTGCTGAAGCACTTGGGGCCAGGTCTGACACTCTTCATGCTCAGGTTTCCGGGTATCTAAAATGAGGATACTAAGAGAAACTACCTTTTATGGCATTTGTGACTACTAGGTCAATTAAGTGAGACAATGTAGAGAAGGTATTTGCCACCATGCCTGGCATGTAGCACTCAATAGATAATGGTGAGTATTAATATTTCAGGTAAGTCTTCTTAAGATCTGAATGACTAATAACTCTCAAAGGTTTATACATTTAAACACTGGCCATGTAAAGCTGAATGAATGAATTAATAATGATAGAATTTCAGACAGAGGGGAAGAATTAGGACACAGAAAAGGGTCCAACCACCTTTGGAGCAATACCTTTAGCTAATCATACAACATCTGCCAATTCCTTTCATTCTCCTTTTCTCTTTTTAACATTTTATTTGGAAATAGTTTCAAACTTACAGAAAAGTAAATAGACACGTTGGATTCATCTATTAACATTTTGCCTCATCTGCCCTTTTTTCTCTGTATACACCATACACTTGCATACACACTTTTTCTGGGCCATATGAAGAAGTTGCCTTTGACCTCCACATACTGTACTGTGTGTATTCTAAGGATGAAGGTATTCTCTTACATAATCACAGCAGAATGACCAACATTACAACTTCAAGGTCAAAACAGCCTTTTTATCTAGTCTACCATCCAGATTCCAATTTTGTCAGTTGACCACAAAATGTACTTTATAGCACTTTTCCCTTCAGGGCAGTTTCTAGTCAAGAATCAAGTTTTGCATTTAAGTTGTCATATTTGTTTGGTCTCTTTTAATATGGAATGTTCCCATCTTGTCTCTTTCTCTGAAATAAAAAAGGGGGCATCAGACATATCTGGGTTTGAATCTTGGCTTTCTCACTTTAGGGGCGGAGTGACCCCCAGCAGGCTATTTCATGTGCCTAGCCTTGATCTTCTCATCTGCTGAATGGGAGCAGTAATAATCTATGGTGAGAACTCCATGAAGCCATGTGTGATGCTAAGGCACTTGATGAGGAGTCTCGGACCTAGTAAATGCTCAGCGCATTTGATTATTGTAATTAGCATACTGTGATTAATAAAGTGTTAGTGATGTGATGTTATCAGTACAGCTCTGTCTCTTCCTTGCTGGGTAACCAAAGAATTAGCTTTGCCTCTCAGAGACTCAGTATCCTTGGCTATCAAAATGGAGTTCTTTTTTAAAAATTTATTTATTTATTTGGAAAGAGAGAGAGATAGAGAGACAATAAGTGGGGGGAGGAGCAAAGAGCAAAGGAGAGAGAGAGAGAGAGAGAGAGAGAGAGAGAGAGGGAATTCCAAACAGGCTTCACACCATCAGTGCACAGCTCGATGCAGGACTCGAACTCACGAACTGTGAGATCATGACCTTAGCCAAAATCAAGAGTCAGACGCTTAATGGACTGAGCCACCCAGGAGCCCCATAAAGGAACTCTTAACACCTTCCTCCTAGGATTGAAGGACACGTCAGAAGTGAAGTGTCCAATGCAAGGCTGGCACATACAGGTGTCCAGGCAATGCCTGTTCCCTTTCCCCATGCAAATGCCAGCTAGCCTCCCTCCGCAATAACGCCTCCTGCCTCTATTTACCTAATCATGCAGAATTCTCAAAAGGCAGACTTTGTGGAAATGAACTCCAGGGGCAAAGCCCTTATAGTAGGTGCTGTTCTGAGAAGTTCTGGATCCCCAAAGATGACGGCTATGAAAGGAGACCCCACCTTCCCCATGGCAGCTTTTCACCAAATCTGTTTTGGAATAATCGTTTCTCTGTTGGTCAAACAGATTGCCATTGTGGGTGTGGTGGGTGTGGTGGGGATTGGAGGAGGAATGGCGGTGCTTGCAGAGTCACTGTGATTCATTGTTGATTGAAATTAGAGAGAGTCTGGGGATCCTTGTGACCTTCGTGCCCCTGTGGAAACTCTGACGTGGTGACCTCTGAAAATGGAGCCCTCCAGGGCTGCCCAGAATGCCCAGAAGTCAAGTCTCAGCAGCCAGGTCTC
Source organism: Helogale parvula (assembly GCA_004023845.1). Classification (NCBI taxonomy): domain Eukaryota; kingdom Metazoa; phylum Chordata; class Mammalia; order Carnivora; family Herpestidae; genus Helogale; species Helogale parvula. The sequence goes on along the minus strand of PJEM01017213.1, from coordinate 5,072 downwards.
AGCAGCGTCACCTCCTCAGAGAAGCATTCTCTGACCTCTGCATCCAATGTTACCCCCTGTCCCCAAATATCACACTCCTGTTTTGTATCTTCTTGGCACTTAGCGCTGTCTGATAGCCAGTCTGGTTTATCTGTGTACCTGATTCTTACCTGTTCTCCATCACTCGGATATAAACCCCAGATGTTAGAGAACATGACTGTGTTACTCTCCACTGGATCCCCAGCCTATGACATGGTGGTCACCAATTTCATTGTACAATATTTGTAGCCTGAGTAAATGAATCTTCTCCCACTCTGATCTCCCTGTGTTGATGGGACCCAGTAAAGGCAAACCGATGAAGCTCACCATGCATCAGGCCCTGTCAGGACTTTGGGCCATATAGTGGAATCCCAAGGGAGCTCTGTGATGGACAGATTAGGACTGAGATAGGAGGATCATGGCATTTGACCCCTGGGAGCTGGAAGACCAGCTTCTTCTCTGGGTTGGGATTTTCTCTTTCCCTTCTTTAACTGAAGGCTGTTATCATGCCCCTTCCCCTGGCTCCAGCCCACCCTGGATGCAAAAACCCTGGGGACTTCCAGGGGCTCCTTTCTAAACTATCTTCTTAGACATGGGGGACACTCTTTGCCCAAATGTACTGCAGGTGAAAAAATGTGACTTCTTGGATGTGAAGTGAGGTTACTGATTTGGCTGCTGACACTTATAAAACTCACAGGGAATGTGGTGGTCTGGAGGAGGGAGAATGAGCATTCCTTCTAGCTGTCACTTTATAACCCACAGGATTAGGAATCATGGCTTGGGGTCTGAATCTTGGTCATGCTCTGCACTATCTGTGTGACTTGGGCAAATGCTTTCCTCTCTTGAGTGTCAGTTTCCCCATCTGTGAGTTGAAATCATAATGCCTACCTCAACTGTGAGGATGTGTGACCTGCCCAAGTCAAGGCACCCAGGCGGGGCTTTCCTATGGGGGCGGGGGGCGGGCAGACAGATTAGCATGGAGTTCAGAACCAACATCTCTGGAGTCAGACAGACCTGATTTGTATTTCTGTTCTTACAGGCTGGGTGACCATGGATAATGCTCTTTACTTCTCTCAACCCTCTGTTTCCTCATTTGTAGAGTGGCTATAATATCTACACATTCTTTAGGACTCCTGGAGAATCAGCAAAGAACATACTTTTACAGAAAATGTCCTTCAGGTAGTTACTACTCTTTAAAACCTTATAAATCCAGATCCTTCTTCTCAGGCAGAAACGGAAGTATCACTGTGGCCAGGTCTAATATGACACCCAAATCCCCAATAAAATAACTAAGTAATATTCAACCGAATCCACAGAAATACTGGGTCTTGTTAGATGTCAGTATCCTGTGCCACAAGAGGGTTGACAGAGTGGCCTTTAGCTGTGAGTGTGGGGGATACATCCGAGAGAACAGGTGAGGGGTAGCCACTGCCTCCTGTCTTCTCTCTGCTGCAAAATCCCCTTGCCCCACGCAACCACACACCCCCATTCGCTCAGCATCTCACACATCTGCATTTAGCTCCTCAGGAAGCCAAGTCAGCAACACCTCGTCCTGAGATGCGACTTGAGTATGGGCTGCCTCTGAAGAAATCTATGTTATCTGATTTGTTTGTGGACAGAGGTAGGTGGCCTCTGGCTCAGAGAGGCAGGCTGCAAGTGACCTTCTCTAGCTTGATTCTACAGGTTTGTTTGCAAGAACACAGACGCCCAAGTGGCCACTGACAATATGTGTTCCGACATCATATACGGGGCATATTTTGCTCAGAAACATGCCCTGTTAGTTGTTGAAACCTTTTTTGCATTCCCTGAAACAAATGACACTATAGTGTATTTTCTTTGGGGGGGGGAGTAAATAAAAGTCTTTTATGTTGACAATGATAATATTATATTCTACAATCTATTTGCATTTATTTATTCTGTGGATTTTATTGCTTGGTATAAATCCCCAGGCTGAGGCACATTAGCTTCATTCAGGGAGAAACAGTGCATTTTATCAAAGGACTGGACAGCTACGTGCACAAGATGTCACCTTCAGGGACTGGCTTTTGCCCAGATGTGCAGGGAACATGTAGAGGGAGAAGGAAATGCCCATGTGTGCGCAGGCTTTGGCAGGTGGACATGAAGCCTGGAAGGATTTTCTTTGGATCCGCAATCAAAATGGATTTCCAGGAGGGAGCTGGTCTGAGCACATGCCTTCTTCATGTGTTGCATATGGCCCCATCCCGCCGGGCAGGTCCTCAAGAAAGCGACGGGCACCTGCTTCAGCTCTGGCCAGAGCTCGCTGGCCCATGCTGCGGGCGGAAAACTGAAAGGACAGAGAAGCATCTCAGAGACTCAAGGAGGAGTTGAGTCTCTCACCACCTTCCTGCAGGTCTTCTGAATACTTCTGAGCTTAGGAGCCTCTTCTTTCAACAGGCAAGTCAGTAGTTTCTGAGGTAAAACCGTGACACAAGCTTGAGCCAGGTTTAATATCAGCCATCCGCTGTCCACTGAACCCTGACTGTGGGCCATGCATTGTGCTAAGCACTCTCATGTAATCTTTACAACAATCCCTATGAGGTAGGTGCTACTACTACCCCATTGCACAGATGGGAACACTGAAGCCTAAAGCTCCACAGCTGGTAACTTGCAGAATAGAAATCCATCCCCTGGGCCATCTGGCTGCAGCTGTCGTTATTCATGGCAGGAGACAATATGCTAAGCATGTCTTAAGGAACCATCAGTGGTGGTCACACAACCACTCCAGTGCCAGGGATAAAAACATGAAGAAAAATATGAAATGAAAGAGGAGTGGTTTTAATGGGATAATATTATTGTCCCATTATGTTGTGGGATTATGTTGTCGGGTCGGCTGGTACAAGTTAGTTTCCATAATGTTTTTCTATTTCAGTCCAAGCTGTCATCGTCATCTTCTCCTTCTCCTTCTTCTTCCTCTTCTTCCTCTTGTTTTCCTTCTTCTCCTTCGCCTTCTCCTTCTTCTTCCTCTTCCTCCTCCCCCTCCCCTTCTTCTTCTTCTTCTTCTTCTTCTTCTTCTTCTTCTTCTTCTTCTTCTTCTTCTTCTTCCTCTTCTCTCTTCTAGTGATGTTTCACAGGTGTAGGAAGTGGGACTGTCTCAGGCAGCTACATCTGAGAGTCTTGTCTCTATTAAAGGGTTTGATTGTAACTTTACCCTGAATCCCTTGGAAAAGAGCAGAGAGTCCCTGCTCCAGCTCTATTTGCAAGAACACCTCAAATGTGGTGAGTTTGGGGTTGTTGGTTAGCTTAAGCAAATGGGTTTCTAGACCCTCAACCTTTAATGGGAAAGTTCTGTGGCTTGGATTAGTAAATTAAGTGCTTGTTTAATTATATTTCAAGACCATTTACCTGTTTTTGAGTCTAAGGAAGATGCACTCCATCAGAAGGGGTAGACAGAAGGGGATGAATAAAGGATTTTCTCTTTTTTTCCCCTGACTCATTTGAACAGCTGTTTCCAAATTGAACCTTTAAGTATGGCATTTGTGAGAGAAATTGCTCCCTTTTATTTTCAAGGTAATTGAATCCTGTTTTTCACTTTCCATTTTCTTCTAGAAGAACCAAAATGCTTTTAGAACTTAGCTTCTGGGGGCGCCTGGGTGGCTCAGTCAGTTGAGCATCTGGCTTCGGCTCAGGTCAAGATCTCACGGTTTGTGGGTTCAAGCCCTGTGCCAGGCTTGTGCTGACAGTTAGCTCAGAGCCTGGAGCCTGTCTTCAGATTCTGTGTCTCCCTCTCTCTCTGACCCTTCCCTGCTCACACTGTCTCTTTCTCTCTGTCAAGAATAAATTAAAAAATTAAAAAATTAAAAAAAAAAGAACTTAACTTCTCCATGGGTGAGTTTATAAGGTGGGAACTTCAGTATCATAAAAGAGCCTGGCGTGCGGGTGGCATTGAAGACAAGGGCAGCCAGGTCTGTTCTCTGCAGCTGAACCAACCCCCTCCCCCCGCAACCCACACTCTAAGAGCATATTGATTTCACTGTGTTTGCACTTGAAACACAAAAGGAATGCCCACACCTTGTCCTTGCGCCAGGGCTGAGGGAAGGGAGAGGTAGAACTCTGTCACCCTTGGAGGAACTGAGGGGCAGTATCTGTCACTCAGACACAAAGCTGGAAGAGTGAGCTCAACTGGCTTAGATCGGGGTCACCCAAAGTGCCGGACAAATGGGAGTTGATTTTAGGTGGCAGTTGGACAGGACTTTCAATAATATTGAATCCCATAGTAACATTTGATTATCTTTCCAACTGTCTGTCAATCCTTCTGCTTACATAAAGGGCAAAGTCTTTGTTTGATGCTTTGTCTTTAACATTTTTCTCATCTCTCTTTTTTTAAATAAAAAAAGACCAGGCCTGAGCCTTGTGCCTTTAGAAGGTAACAGTTTCCGGTTTACATTTAATAACATTGTTTTATCTTTTATTGTTTTGTTTTTATGATAATCTTTGATTGATGGCACCTTTAAAGCTTGGATATAAAGTTTTATTTTAAGACAAATGGGTTAAGTTTTTTTACTATTTTTTTAAGTTTATTTATTTATTTTGAGAGAGAGAGAGAACTCACAGGGGAGAGGCAGACAGAGGAAGAGAAAGAATCCCAAGCAGGCTCTGCACGGACATCACAGAGTCCTATGCAGGACTCGAACTCGTGAACCGTAAGACCATGACCTGAGCCTAAACCAAGAACCAGATGCCTAACTGACTGAGCCCCCCAGGCGCCCCAAGATGTTTTTTACTATTGAGTAAATGATGTTTGTGGTTGTGGCAAAACTCACCTGCCCAGCATCTGAGTGCTGAAGTCTGGCATGCTCTGCTTTCAGTGGCCCAGCAGGAAACTGGAGGAAGATTGGCTTCTCCCAGACTCACAGCTATGATTTCCAGCCATCTCTCTGCCCTCACAGCTGTGAGCTTAGCTTCCTTGAGCTTCAGTTTTCTCATCTGTAAAGTGGGTATTTTGAGCAGTGGAGGAAAGCAGGCTTCTATTTCTTTTTTTTTAAATAGTTTATTGTCAAATTAGTTTCCATATAACACCCAGTGCTTCTCCCCCC
>PJEM01017212.1:0-22949 GCA_004023845.1 Helogale parvula | reverse complement strand
GCCCCTGCCCTGCGGCATGGGGACATCTGAGAGGCCTGGTGGCCAGGGAAGGCCCCTCAGGCTGGCCTATTCCTGCTCCCGCCCCACAGTCCTCTCTGGACAGCCAGACCGGTCCGGAAACTCCCAGCCCGCCTGTGCCTGCAAACACCGCATCCACACCGGTCCTCACAGGGACCCCACACCGGTCCCCACACCGGACCCCACACCGGTCCCCGCACGGACCCCTGGGGGAGCAGGTCTCTGACCCGCGAGTGCAGAGTGCTCGGCTTCACAAGCGTTGGCCGCAGGCCCCACAGCCAGCCTTGCCAGCGTGGTCAGTGCCACCAGGTGTCAGGATAGAGCCTGAGGCTCAGGGTCAGGAAAGGCTGGGCCTGGGTCACACTGTGGAGGCCAAGCGATGGAGCCTGCTGTCCAGTGAATGAGTGAATGAAGTCCCTCCCCTCCAGGTTCTCCCCCAGGCAGCTCCCACCTGCCCTTGGATTTTCACCTTCAAGGGCCCAACGATGCCCCACCCCTGGGGCCCAGACCCCAGAACGGGGCCCACAGACCTGGCCTGGTCCTAAAGCGGACCCCTGGGGGCGGAGTCTCTAAGGCCCCGCCCCCGCCAGATCCTTTTCACCGCAGAATAAAACAAGTGGTGACTTCAGAGCATTTACTCTGGATGACCAAGGTCTTGTCCACCCACATCGCGGATCTGGGGAGTGCAGCCTTTTGCCTCCATTGTGGGGAAGGGGAAACTGAGGCCCAGGGGGAGCGCACAGTGGCTGGGCTGCGTGGCCACCGCCCGGGCACGTCCTCAAGGCATGCGTGCCGGCTCCACCCAGACCTTCCCGTGTAATGGCCCGGGGCCAGCTCCTGGTGACGCTAATGCACAGAGAATTAGGAGAGGCTGTGGTCGGGGCTGCAGGTGGGCCCCGGACTGAAGGACAGAAGGGACAAAAAGAGACCCCAGGAAGCGGGGCGGGCGCTGCCCCGGCGCCTCCAGCAGGGGGCAGTGCTGCTCCGCGCCTCGAGCACGCAGAGCGGGGAGCTGGGGGCCCAGCTGGTCTTGCTCCAGAACCGGCTCCTCCCCACTGAGGACTCCCCAGGGCTCTGCGTGCGATGGGGAGGCCGGCCTGGGCGCCACGGACGCTGTGGCTGGAAACGCTGGATGGAGCGCCAGTGTACTCCGACACCCCCAGAACACAAGGTCACCTGCAAGCCCCGAGCTTAGGGACCGATGGGACCGCTTGGGCACTCGGGGCTGGGGACTGAGATCTTTCCGTGCTCCCCCTCCCGTGCTCCAGCCCCCCCCTCCCCCCGCCTGAGGTCCCCAGCATTTCCCTGACCAGCTCCACCAGGTTGCTGTCCCTGCCCAGCGATGGCACCAGCCCCTGTCCTGGGTCCCAGGCAGGGTCTCTCCCCAGTAGCACCCCCCCCCCATTTCCCGAGCTGCTCAGGCTCCCTCACACCGCAACCTGCTTCCTGAGGGCGGGGCCAGCCCCTTCCTGGCACCAGACGGTGGGTGCTAAGCACCATCCCTCCAGAATCCTCCTGCTCCCCAACCCCTCCAGTTACAGCCCCCAAGGCCTGCCGGCCTGGCCTGTCACCCCCGAGCCTGCCAGTGATAGTCAAGCCCAGGATCTCTGGACAGGTGTCACCGAGGCAGCAGGAGGCCAAGGCCAGGTCCCCGTGCTGTGCAGGCCCAGGCACAGCCCGGGGCTCTGCCTGACTGCTGGAAACCCAGTGGCACACAGCAGGGCTCCTGATCTGCGGGGTCACTGAGGCCCCCCAGCATTGTCCCCACAGGAGGCTGGTGTCAGAGCCTCGCCCACCTGGACTCCCTTGCCTGTTGGCCCCGTCCTTCATGCCCCTCCTCCACGCCCCCTCTTGGGGGGGTAAGCATGCCCCCCCGAGCTGTGCTCCCGGAGCCTGCGTGGAGAACGCTTGGAGGGTCCTGGGTTTGGGCAGAGTGGCCCCCAGTGGTCATCTCAGCCCCCGGCCACCCACGACTGACTCAGACCGACGGAGCGGGCCACTCGGCTCAGCCAGGGCCCCGAGCACCCCCACCCGCCCCCGAGGCTCATTCCGAAGACGCAGGTCTGGCCTCCCGCACCCAGAGCAGGGCCTGCAGCAATGCTGCACCCGGAGCAACACTGAATCTCCGGTCTCCCTCCAGGACCCTTGAGGCCCCTCCTGGCTCTGCACCTGTCAGGGCCTGCTATCCGACGGGGACACGTACCCCTGGGGCCCGCGCAGCTTCCGTGTGCACTCCCAAGGGCCTCGTCCAGAGCTGGGCTGGCACCTGCTTGTGGAACAGGACTCCCCCCCCAGGCAGCTCCAACCTGCCCTTGGATTTTTCACCTTCAAGGGTCCAACGATGCCCCACCTCTGGGGTGTTTCGTCCCATGGAAGGCACGATGAGGGGCGCGTCAGGGGCAAGGAACCCTCCTGTTCTCCGGGCGCCCCCAGGACAGACCCTCTCCAGACCAAGCAAGCAGCCCCCCACTGGTGGTATATACGTGCCTTTGACAGGACAGGCCAGTCCTGGTGAGGCCCAGAGGGGGGTTGTGCTGCGGGCAGAGAAGGGGCTCCCCCGCCCACCCCCTTCCGGGGGTCCTGGTGGAGTCTCCGGGGCCAAGGCCTTGACCCAACGGAGGGCGCAGCAGGCTTGACACGTCTCAGGTGGCCGCAAACCGTGTCTTCATTCGCTCCTCAGTCCTGTGGGTGCCCCGCCCCCGCCCCCACCACGGCCTCCTCAACAACCCGGGGGAGGAGAATGTGGGGGGGGGAGCCGCTCACCATCCTTCCTGCCTCGCACTTCCTGGGGCTGGCGAGGCCCTCGTACCCGTGTGCGTGTGCGTGGTGTGTGCATCTGTCACGTGCGTGAGTGTGCAGGAATGTAAGTGTGCGTGCGTGTGTGTTTATGGAAACATGTTGCACATTTGTGCACGCCCGTTGTTTTCAGGTGTCATGTGCACGTGTGCGTGTGACCACATTCTGGGGAGGGGCACTAAAGGGGAGCCAGCGGCCTGGGGTCGGGTTCACGCCCTCCGCTGGGAGCTGCCCCCGCCCTCGGGCCAGCTGTGTGGTGCCGCAGCCCGCAGGGCTCCCGCTCCCGGTGCCCCGAGCCTCCCTGGGCAGGTGCCCGCGGGACAGAGGGCACACGAGGAGCACAGGCCCCTCCTCCAAACCGCGGCCGGCCCGCAGACGGTGTGGGGACGCAGAGCATTTATCCCACGGGAAGAGCAGATGGGGTGCCATCGCCTCGGTACCAAGGGGGCAGGGAAGTGACCTCGTCCTTTTGTGGCCCTGTGTGTGAACCGCTCGCCCACCCGGCTCGGGCAGCCTGGGGCAAGGCAGGCGGCAGCACGCCAGTGCCCTCGGGTGTGGGGGGGCCCGGGCGCAGGGACCCCCACCGCGGCGGCCGGAGGCCCCGCTCGCCCCCCACGCGCCCCACTCCCAGGCCACGACGCCGGCCGCCCCCACCAGGACAAACGAGAACGGGACGGGGACGGAGTTTTAAACGCTCATATTTTGTTTCTCCTCTCAGTTTCTGTTTCTTTCCACGCCCCGACGCCGCTGTTCGTCCAAGCCCGGCGGCGGCGTTCGGAGAACCCCGCGCGGGGAAGGGGGTTCACAGTCCACCAGAGTCTCAGGGAGGCCGGCTGGCCACGCGGGCGGGGCAGCGCCAGGCTCCGAGGACCTCTCGGAAGGGGAGGAAAGCCCTTGACCTTCTCGGGCCGCCCCTGCCCGAGGGGGACGTCTGCGCGGTTCCCACCAAGGCTTGAGCGCCACGTCCGATTCGTCACTGAGGACGCGCCCTCCTCGTGTCTAGAAGCAGAAACAAAACAAGTCCCACCCCCCCATCATCCAAGTATACATGAGGGGTAAAATTACATTTGTACAAAAATAGATTTTTTTTTTTTTACCTTTCCCGATGCTTTAGACATTTTATCTCTGTTCGCACGCGTCTCCCTCTCGAAAGCGTTAGCGCCGCGTCCCGGCTAAGGCATGGCTACGGACTGGGGACTCGTGAAGCTGCGCGCTCCGAAGCATCTTAAAATAGATGCACTCCTTGCCTTGAGATACTCACTCGAACCCGGATTTCACCAAAGGAGGGTCCTCATTACTTGCTTACATGAAGCAAACATGTAGGGAAACGGGAGGGGGGAAAGTCTGGACTAAAAATGAAAACCAAACGTTGGTGGCGCCACGCTGTGAGGTGCGCCGGCTCCGCGCAGCTTCTCTGTGTGGCACAGACGCTTCACACCACACCCCTGCGTGGCGGGGACAGGCCGTGCGCCCGAACTCCATGATGGGGACAACATCAGCTGGGTACCCACTGGCGGCGCGTCCGGGGCCCGGGGGCCCCGCAGAGGAGGGAGTTCCCACGCTTGCCATTGGCCCGAATCCTCTAGGAACGCCGGGCCTTGGAAGGCCGAGGTGGTGCGGCCACCTTCCCCCAGAGACCGTGTCTCCAGGGGACAGGGGAGGCTGGCTTCCAAGGAGACGCTGGACGTGGGGGGCAAGCCGGAGCCTGGCTTTGCTGACACCTGGCAGACGCGGGGTGTGGTCATCTGGGGCCCGCTGCTGTGGGGGCCCGGTCCGGATGTCAGAGCGGGGCACTGAGTCGGCGGAGCAAGGGCCAGGGGCGCCTGCAGGCCCGGGGCCCGGGCAGCGTCCAGCCCGGCCGAGAGGGAGACGGGCAGGAGGTGGCTAACGAGCTGATGTTAGTGCTATCTTTAGAAAATTAAAGATTGTCCCACCAAAATAATAATAATAATAATAATAATTACAAAAAAATCACCTTAATTGAACCAGATTGATACTACTACTAAAGGTCTGGTTAAATAAAAGTCCTACCTCTCTACTGAGCAATGTGCCGTCTCCCCATGTACAACCTCCTCACACGGCGCGGGATGGATGCCGCGGACAGTAGACAGATGAAGAGAGGGCAGCCCCGGGGCCTGGGGCGCTGCGCCTGCGGGCCGTGGGGGGCGGGGGGGGGGCGGAGGGGCGGGCAGGCGGTAGCCTGGGGGCCTCAGTGCTTTACGGACTAGCAGAGGGGCCCTCGCGGGGCGTGATGGTGACAGCCTGGGTAAGAGGTGAGGGCCCCAGGGGAGCGTGGGGGACGGGGTGGGAATGACAGGGTGCGGGAGCCACCAGGGGTGCTGGGTGCGGGGCAGTCCGCCATTTCCACAACCAGGGGGACCCTGAGAGGGAGTCCCCAAGAGTGCCTGCATCCCTGCTTGTCACAGCTGTGCCCCCGAAGGCTGCCGAGACTCTGGGGAGCGCCTGGGTGCTGGGCAGGCCTCCGCACACCCCGCCCCTGCCGGCCGCCCTCCGGGGGACACCTCCCCACGTGATGAAGGGGGGTTCTGTGCCGCCTCCGAGCCTCTGCCGGGAGCCTCACCTTCCATCTGGGCCGGGGACTCTGGAAGGCAAAGACCACCACCTACCTCCCCATAGAGGCCTGGAGGCCTCTCCCCACCCTACCCCCCGGGGCACCCCTGCGCCCCCCACCCAGGGCTACAGAGCACCCCCTCGAGGGCCAAAACGACAGGAGAGACGGCACCCCCTCCCCCCGCAAATCCCTGCTCAGGCCCCAAACGGTGACAAAGGCCGGGTTCGCGGAGTACAAGGCGTGAGAATGAAAGGACTCAGACCAGAGGGAGAGCATTACAGTGCAAAGGAAGCTGGTTCAACCTGAGAGGCCTGCCCCCCGCGCCCCCCCGCGCCCGGCCTCACCCCCCAGCAGGCCGCACCCCTGCCGGGTCGGCAGAGATGCCACAGAAGCAGGTGCTGGGCTGGACCGGGGAGCCATCAGCCAGAGCAGGGGTTTGATAGAGTCCCACACAAGGCTGTCGCCCAGACAGGACAGCGGGCGGGCTGACTGTCCCCGAGGGGCATCCAGCCGCAGGCCCGAGGATGCTGGTGCGCCCTGGTCCCCAGTTCCACGAGGCTCCTGCACGGAACAGTCAGCCGGCAAAGGGGGCCTCTCTACCAGCAGCTCCAGCAAGCAGCCCCGCCTGCCCCTTCCCGCCGGGCCTCGGTGCCCACAGGCCCCTCTGGCCCTCCATGCCCCTCACCCCCGTGGGCCTCCCCGGCAGCCTCCTCAGCCCGCGAGTGACTTCTAGGAAGGCCGGGAAGTGCAGGCTGAAACAGAAGACCGAACTGAGGACGGGCCACGCGCTAGGTCTGGTGACCCTGGAGCGGACGGGGCTGTGCGAGTGAGGCTGAGACCAGGGTGATGCAAAGAGAAAACCGAGGCGGGGGGTGGGTGACCTTGAGGTGGCCCCAGAGCCCTGCACGGAGGTCGGCTCGGGGGCAAAACTGCAAGTCATCTTTGGAAAAGGGGCTGCTCGCCCCTCGATGGGAGGGGAGGGAAGCCTGCTGCCCCAGAGCCCTCTCGTCTGCCCGGGGGTGGGGGGCGGTGCAGGTGGGGTCCTTTGCACCCTGCCACAGACGCTGGGCGGGGCGCGCTGGCTGGGGCACCTGCCAGGTGGCCAAGGGGGTCACTCCCAACACGAGGATGTTCCAAACACCAGCGGCTGCTCCAGCTCCAGGGCGGGGCCGGCGACCAGCTGAGCCGCACTGAACGTGAGGAGGCGTCAAGGACCCTGGGGCTTTGCTGCTGCGCCCCCACACCCCAGCGGGCCAGGCGGGGAGGGGCGGGGAGGGGCTCGGCGGAGAAGAGCAGCCGGCGGCCGGGCGGGGCGGCCGGGCGGGGGGGGGGGGGGGGGGGGGGGGGGGGGGGGGGGGGCGGGCGGGCGGGCGAGAGCACGGGCCTAAGTCATTTGGTGAGGGGCTTCCAGCATCTCCATGAGGAAGGTGTCGATGGGCGTGTCCCCGATGAGCTTGAAGAAGAAGAGATGTTCCAGGCACTTGAGGCCGATGGAGCGCAGGGCGGGCAGGCGCAGGAGCAGCTTCGCGAACCTGTGGGCGGGCCATGGGAGAGGAGGCAGGCGGCACCGGCCCCCCCCCCCTGCTGGTGCTGGTGGGTGGTCCTCCCCCCCAGCGCTGGTGGGCGCCTGGCAGCCTCCTAGGGACAGGCCCAGGTCCTGAAGCTGCAGCAGCAGCAGCGCCTGCCTGTGCAGAGCCCAAAGGGGAGGCGGGGCGGCTCCGCAAGCCAGGGCTGGGGGTGGGAGCAGGCAGGGTGGACACAAGGACCTGAAAGAAGATCCATGGAATAGAGACTTGGGACGAAGGGTCAGGGCAAGACAGTGGCTGAGCTGGCGCAAGCTGAGGAGGGCATTATGGGAAAGCTAAAATATGTGGGCTTTCTTCAAGGGCAATACGGAGCCACAGCAGGATTTTAGGCCAGGGAGAGAGCTACAAAAATGGAACTGAGTATCAGCAGCGCCTCTGGCTACGGTGGGGAGGCCCAGGTGGGGCGGTTTCTGGGCCAGGCAGCAGGTCTGTGCTCAAGCAAGCCTCACCCCACAAAGTGCCGACATCCTGGGTGCCCCATGCCAATGCCCACCCCTCCCCCAGAAATAGCCCTACTGGAGCTGAGCCAGAGGCATGATCCCCAGGCCCTGCCGGCCCCTGGGGGTGGGGTGGCGCAGACTGACTGGGGGTGGGAAGGGGGGGAAGGCTGGGGCTCCTGCAGGAGGGACACCAGCCCAGGCTGCTCTGCCACCAAGGACAGTGCCCTGTTCCCTCCAGGGATGTCCACAGCCGCCCCCCTCCCAGCAACCTCACGGGCCCTCGAGGGGCTGCCTGGCCTCATTAACTAATCTCAGTGTCTGTATTTCAGGGGACAAAGCCCTGGGGTTGGCTGCCGTACAACCCACGTTTTAAAGGCAAAAACGCAGCAGAGAGGCTGGAGTGGGGCCAGAGAAAGCGGTTTTCTGCTGAGCTGGCGAGATGGGCTGCGGCCGGGCGCCAGGAAAAACAGGCCTGCCCTCCATCCTCCTCGGGAAGTTCCACTTTAAACCAAACCAGATGAGGCTGGGACGAAGCGGGGCACAGTCAAGTGCGCGGGCAATGGGAGGTCTGGGGTCGGGCTGGGGGGCACACGCCCTCCAGGGAGACGCCCTTTCAGAGGGAAAGGCTACAGCAGGGCGACAGACACAAGAGCACCCAGCCGCCCTCTGCGCGTCTGGCACTGTGGACGCAGAAACGAGGCCCCAGCCCTTCCGGCGTCCCCAGTCAGGTAGGGGACAAACTGCACACGTTTATAAGGCACCCACTGTGTGCTGGCATCCGTCCCCGCTGGGGGTTGGCACCCAACAGCCCTGCCTGTAGGCGTGCCCTTCAGGGGCGGAGGAGACCACTGGCTTCATTTCCATACCCCGCAAAGACTGGCACCTGCTGCACGCCGACCCGTCTCTGGCGGGTTACAGGGGTGCGACAGGCATCCGTGCGGGGCTCAGACAGCGCCCGTCCTCGACGGCCGCACAGCTTCCCAGAAGGAGGAGGCCCTGAACCCCGGTGGGGGGATGGGCAGGGCTCACCTTCCAGGCTCCTGGGGGCGGGGCGGGGCCGAGGGGCGGGGCTCACCTGCCCGCGTCGGGGGAGGGGCCGAGGGGCGGGGCTCACCTGCCCGGCTGCTCCGGGTACTTGTGTTTGCAGTACGCCTCCAGGGACGCGTAGACCTTCTCCCGCAGCGCCTCCACCTCCGCCGGGTTCGAGAGCCCCTTGGAGTCTGCAGGGCGAAGGGGCCGTGCGGGTCAGAGGCTTCGCCCAGGAAGCTGCACGGGGCACCTGGGCACTCAGGCTAGCTCCTCCCTCGGACGAGGCTCTGCCCCCCACCCCCAACCTGGGGCTCGAGGCCTGACTTGTCCTCACTTGCAGGCTACGTGACCTCGGGCCCATTCCTGGGCTTCCCAACACAGCTTCCCCATCTGAGGGGTCAGAGGCAACGGGACCAACCCCTCCCCCCCTGGTTACCATGGCAACCAGGCTGATGCCCAACCCTGCTGCCCTTGGGACTCAGTTCCTTTGAGATGGATGAAAGCTCAGAACCTCCGCCCCAGAAAGGTTGTGCAGGAGGCTGGGGAGGGGCCTAGAGTCACCCTGAGTCCTGGGACCCGGGTCTGGGAGGGGCTCCACAGCCAGCAAAGCCTGCAGGGCTGGGTGGGGGAGCTAAGCAGCAAAGGACGTGCCAGGGCTCAGCTGGGTGAGTGTCATGGCGCTTCCGGGCCCAGCCAGAGCCCACCCAGAGCCCACCGTGCCTGGCGGTTCATCCAGCATCATCTCTGCCCCCTCGTCTCCCAGGGCTTCCCAACACCCAGCAAGCTGGCATCAGACCAGCCCATCTCTGCAGAGCAGCCTCCGCTTGCTGGAACCACACTAGGGTCTCGTCGGGCCCTGGGTCTGGTCCCAGCCCAGTGAGGTCCTTCCTGGGGGGCGGAGCCTGGAGCCCACCACCTTCCGCCTGCTGCCCTGTGAAGCCGCTGCAGCCCCAGACCAGGGGAGGGGTGGGGGCTCCGGCCAGCAGGGTGCCAGCAGTCTGACAACCCAGCAGACACACTGTGGCCCGGCGCAAATGCACCAGGAAGCCTGGGGTCCTGGGCACCTTGGGACCGTGCCTGGCTTCCCCGTAGCTCAACACCCCGAGGCCCTGAGGAGTCCCCAGCTCCGGCCACCTCCTTCCTGTCCCCAGCAGCCCCGTACCCAGGCCTCTGACAGTGAAGGCCAGGCCACGCACCACTGGAACGAGGACCCCACCCGGGCAGGGCTAGGATGTGGAGCCCAGCCGCCCACGCTGGCAGGATCCCTGGCCTGGAGCATAAACGCGGGGGACGAAATGCCCTGAGAATTGGACGCACCCCCCAAGAAGACATGCAGGGGATCCACAGCCGGATCCCTCAGCACTGGAGCTGACAGAAGGCAGGAGGAAGGAGCCTGCTACCCTCCCCCCCACCCCCCGTCCCCTGCCCCTGTCTTTGCCAAGGCCCGGTCAGCTCGCCCTAGACGCCTGCAGCAGCCCCAAGCCCGCCCCTCCGCGTCGCCTAGCCAACCGTCCCGGCCCCAGAACCTCCCTCCTACAAGTTTGTGACGACAGCTGGGCCTCTTCTGGTGCCTGGGACTCTGGCGAGCGGTGCCCTGTGGACGCGGGGTCCACGGGTCAGCCACAGACCGCGCCAAACCACAGAGGAGCGGGAGCCACCGAGCGCCACTGCGCGCAGAGGCTGCCACGTCCTCATGCTCTCGAGAGCCGCGAGGAGGCGGGATGGCTGCTCCTCCCCTGAGGAGGACCTCGCAGTGCAGCCAAGGCCCGGGGCGGACGGCGGGGCGCGCCAGGAGGGCCGTACCAGGGTTGAAGAGGACAATGGCGCGCAGGCAGCCCAGCTCCGTCTTGTCCATCTGCATGTCCCGCATCTTGGACACGAGCTCCGTCAGCACCCTGCGGAGGAAGCACATGCGCTCCGAGTCAGGCGCGCCCCCGCCGGGGACCCCACGGGACGAACGCCCAAGACTCGCCCGGGAGACAGGCCGCGGACGCGGCGCACAGCTGAGAATGGCCAGGCCACGCTGGGGTGCGGCCCCTGCGGGCAGTGGGGTGCTGGGTCCTGGCCTGTCTGCAGCACCCCACCTGCTCACGGGCCCCCAGAACTCGACGGCCACGCCGACGAAGTGCAAGTTGTTGGCAAGGCTGGGCCGCGGGGAGCCAGGGCTGGCAGCCTGGGAAGCGCCTGGAGGGCCATCCTGAGGAGCTGGGAGCCCCCAGGGTCTGCGGGCTGGAGAAGGGAAAGATTCCAGGGAGCCTCGGGGACAGAGTGGGAGGGGACCGGCGCCCACACGCCCCACCGCTTGTGTGGCAAGCAGAGGGGCCCTGAGGCCGCGGTCACCCGTCCCATTCACTCGGAGGGCAAGGGGGAGGTGCACCCTCCAGTGCTGCTCTGGGCCCACTCGGGGCACAGCGCCACGCCTCTGTCATTGTCACCTCTCTGGCAGCTGTGACACAGAACTGGCAGCTGGGTGCGTGTTTGGGGCTGCGTTTCTAAAGCAAAGCAAATCCCAGCAGGCTATCGTGTCTAGTGGAGACCTCTGTGGACAGGACACGCTGCACCCCACGGCACCTCGGTCACCAACAAGGCTGCCCCCCTGCATGTGTGCTGAGGAGCGCAGGGAGGTGGGGAGGAGAGGCAGAGCACTCAGGCTCTGATGTATTAACACCGCAGCAGCTGCTGTACGGCACTAACTCCTCCTTTTTAGCAAGTGCGGTGCTCCTTCCCCAGCGCAGGGAGGGCGCCCGGAGCTCCGTCGGTTAAGCGTTGGCTCAGGTCATGATCTCACGGTTCATGGGTTCAAGCCCCGTGTCCGGCTCTGTGCTGACAGCTCAGAGCCTGGAGCTGCTTTGGATTCTGTGTCTCCCCCTCTCTCTGTCCCTCTCCCTGCTCACGCTGTTTCTCAAAAATAAATAAAACATTTAAAAAAGTCCTTTTAGTAGAACAGAGAGAGCCGGGAGGAAGTGAATCAAGCTGTCGGGCGCCCCCGGCTGACGGACTTTCGGAGACGCGAACCCGTGTCCCTGCACTTCCCCTTCCACCTGAAACCCGCCTGAACGGAACCCACGCGAGGCGGGACGTGAACCTGGGGCGGGGCCCCACCTGTCAAAGATGGCGCCCACCCCGGCGCTGTGGGCGCTGTTCCGGTGGACGTGCAGCCCGGTGGCCAGCAGGATCCCGTCCTTCACGGCGATGGACCGGTGGGAGAAGGAGGCAATGAGCAGCTCGTTCCAGCCTGGACGGAGGAGGGCGCAGGGTCACGTGGCTGCGTCCAGCCCCGGGGGCAGCCCTCCCCTGACAGGCCGCCATCCAAAGGCAGCGGCGCTCTCACAGGACCATCCCAAAGTGGGCTCTGGGGAACCCCTAAGGATCGGGCCACAGAAACAAGCTTCCTGAGCACCTATGTTTGGGAAATGCCTTTCTTCTATGGTGCAAACCGGGGCCATAAAGGCCCTGAGAAGTCCTGCACAGAGCACCCTCTCTGGTTCTGTTTAACACAGGTGCTCCCAAACTCATGTGCCCGGGGAAGGCTCTTCCCACAAGTGCAGGGTGCGTAGGCCGCGTGGGATGTGGGGGGCTCTCTCCGGGGTGATCCCAGGGCAGCCTGGTCCCAGCAGCAAACTCTCGGGTTACTGTGTGCCACGTGGGGCACGCACGGAGCAGTAATCTTCAAACTGAAATGAGGCATGTCGGAGCCTCAGGCAAACCGGACACACCCTCCACAGGAGGCCCCAGCGCAGCCACCAGAACAGGCATCACGGGTTAAGAAAAGGTACGGGAAGAAAAGTAGAAATAGAAACAAATTTCTGTGCTTGGTTCTCAAGGACTCCTGTGAAGTGGGAAGCCCCCGGCTTCTTCCCCCAAGGACAGCGACGGGCACAGCCACCCTCCCAAGGGCTCGGAAGGCCCCGGGTCCGGGGCAGATGGGATCACGCAGACCATCCTGTTCAACACTGACTACGATCCTATAAAACCAGGAGTAGCCCCGTTTTACAGAAGGGGACACTGAGGCCCGGGCCTCTGCCGCCCCCGGTCCCTGTCCCCTTCCACCGATGGCTCTGGGTGTTGGGTTTTACGTCCCCACTCGAGTGTCAGCTCTTCCAGGAGGCGCCCCTCCCCTCCCACCAGGCCCACCAGGCGGGGAGGTGGGGGGGGGCGCAGAACCGCTGGGCCCCAAGAGCATCTGTCCTCCCCCGCTGGCCCCGTCCCCACAGCCACGGGATCACTCGGCAGCCCCTCTGCTCTCCCTGCGGCCCCCACCCCCACCCCTGGGCCTAGCACCTGCAGGTGGCCCGGCGGGCGGGGGGCTCCCTGCCGGCACCCTCTGCACGACGGCCCAGCACACCTGCCCCCAACGCTGACCCTGCGGGCCCTCCGGCAGGAACCTGCGCTGAGGACCCCAGTCTCATGGCACAAACCGGTTTCCACTGGCACGGGCGTCACATGTCGGGAAGTGGCCTGAGCAGAAGCCCAGCGCCGGTGCTCCTGCCGCCCTGGCGTCACGGCCACCCCCACCTGGAGAAGGGGCTGCGGCCTCACTGTGGGGCCAGGGCAGCCCGAGCCGGCCGCCCTCCCCTCCCCTTCTCCAGAGAGTCCCGGCGGCCCTTTGGAGACCTAAACCCAACACCTTCTCATGGGGGGCGGAGCCAGGCAGGCCACTGGCAGGAGCCCCACACTGTGGGAGGAAGGGGTTTCCCAGGGTCCGGCCCACCCACGGGGCCCCAAGGCCCCTGCCCTGTGGGCCCCGCCGGAGCGGCCACTCACCCGCCCGCAGCAGGATGACCTGGTCGTCCAGGGGCAGCTCTGAGAAGTGCGGGATGCGCTTGGCCCACTCGACCAGGGTGAAGAGCTGCTTGTCCGCCGCCTGGCAGATGTTGGTGACGGGGTCGTTGGGCTGGGGGGAGGGGCGCACAGTGAGCGCCGCGTGCCGGGAGCGAGGCCCAGGCCAGGCCCCGCCCCCGTGCCGCACCTGCCCCGGGCTGGCCGGTGTGCGAACGGGCCGCGTCACACCCCCTTTTGCAGGCATGCTGGAGTCAGGGGTTTTGAGGTGGGAGGCGACTTTGGGTAACGAGTGGGCCCAGTGTCATCACAGGGTCCCTGCCGGAGGCGGCAAGGGCCAGAGACAGGAGCAGAGAGCGGGAGAGACGCCGCCGGCCGGACGCCGGGGAGGAGCCGAGCCGAGGGGGCGGCGCCAGGACCCGGAAGGGCAAGGGGTGTCTTGCCCAGCGGGACCCGGCGCTGCGCACACCGCGACTCCAGTCGCTGACCCTGATTCGGGGCTGCAAACCTCCAGGACCCTGAGATGCTAAAAACGCTGCTGCTGTAAGCCCTCCATGGGGGACGGGCGGGCCTGTGGCACAGCGGGGACGGGACGCAGGCATGGACGCTGGGGCTGGAGGCGGGGGGGGGGGGGGGGACGGTACTGGCCCCTCTGGGCCATTCTTCCTCTCAGGTGTGGAGATGGTACACAGATGGGGGCATCAGAGACCCTTCTGGAAAGCTCTAGCCAGAGGGGGACTCTGCTCTCATTCTCACAGATGAGGAAACGCAAGCAGACCCCCAGCTCATGGCGGGCGGACTCTGGGGTCCTGAGCCAGGGGAGGGCCGGCACCCACGCGGAGCAGACGCCCCCGCTCCAGGAGCCACCGGGGCTGGCGAGGACAGCCACCTGCCCTGAAGGGCGGGTGTGGCCTCAGCGCCCAGCAGCCTGGGGGAAGGGCCTGCTCAGGGCTCACACAGGAAGCTAGGTGACAAAAGGCCATGGAAGCCACCAGGTTGGAAGAGGCTGGGGTGAGCAGAGGAGGAAGGCAGCAGAAACGAGGGTCAGCTGGGGCTGGGGCTCACGGGGCCTCCGGCCCGAGGTGCCGGCCCCCAGAGCACCCCTACACTTGCCTTCACCCTGAAATCCCTCTGCTGCCCGGGGCTGGCCTGTGGGGGGAGGGGTGCTCCCTCCTGCGCTCGCTGCAGCAGGTTCTGCGCCGACCAGAAGCCGGGGACTCTACTCGGGGCACACGTGTCCCCACGCAGCAGCCCCGTCATCCACACTGGCGCTGAGGCTGGTCTGCACGGGGTCCCAGCTCATGGGGGTGACACACCCGGTGGCTGGCCGTGTCAGAGGACACCCCTGCCCGGCCCTGTGCCTCCGGCCCAGTCAGGTGGAGAGGGGCCCGGGGAGACCGTGCGGAGAGGGGGAACATGGAGGAGCCCCCAAACGCCCCAGTGCAGCCCAGGGAACCAGCCCCCTGGAGCCCACGAGGGGCCCCAGCAGCCCCTGCGCCACTCCCGGGCGGTGGCCTCTGCAGCTGGCCGTGCGGGTCCCAGGCGAGACCCCAGGGCTTGAGAGGGGCCCGCCACCGCTCCTGAGCGAGTTGCCCTCCTGCGCCTCTGTCTGCCGTCTGAGGGCTGGGGCCTCGCGAGCTGGCCCCGGAGGGGCCCGAGCTAACGCAGAGGAGGCTGCAGCCAGGTCAGACCTGGGAAGGCGGGCTTGTGCCCCCTGCTTGGCCAGCCCTCTGCGTGGTTGCCACCTCCGGCCTGTTCTGAGAGCAGCGGAAGTGATTTTTCCTAATGACGTCCTTACTTGACAGAAGAAAAGCGGGCACCCTTTGTCTCCCGATTTCTGTTCTGGGCTTTCTGTTCGGCTGTGACACCCTGGAAGCTGGCCGCCCCAGGGCGGGAGGGCTGGGCTGGGTCCATGAGGCCTGAGGGGCACTGCAGCCCTGGGCTCGGGCGCCCCTGGGAAGCTGGGAAGGCACAGCACCCAGCCGCAGCGGCCCCACGGTGTGGGAGCCTGGAGAGCACACGGGACACTCGGAGCCAGAGTGAGGGCCGCGCAGGCAGGCAGGGTCGCTGGCCGGGGCTGGGCGGGGAGGAGCAGCTCAGAGGCCACCCCCAGCCTTGTGGCGGGGAGACCTGACCTACCACACCCCCCACGGCTGACTGCTGCGTGCCGGGGGCCGTGAAGGACGGCCATGGGGGGAAGGACCCCTAGAGAAGAGACACCTCGGCCGACACAGAAGCGTGGGGGGGAAGCAAGGCCCGGGGGTTGCAAGGGTGAATGAGCAGGGCATCCGGCACAGTGAGGGCCACTGTGAGCCGCAGGGCTCTGACCCCACGGGGGTGGGGGGCACAGGTGCAGCAGATCCAGGACCCCTGATACCCAGCCGAGCCCTGGCCGCAGGCCACGTGGAGCAGGACAGCACGGCCCTGCGACGCTCAGCAGGGGCCGGCGGTCCCCAGGCAAGGCAGGCCCCCAGCCCCGGGGAGAGGCCGCAGGGGCAGGGGTGGCGCTCACCGAGTTGGGGTTCAGCCCCATGTTCGCGTCCACGTACGTCTCAGTCTTGGGCTCGACGGCCAGCTCTGCTTCCAGAATCTTCTCCACCGGCATGTCCTCGTTGGCGCTGCTGGTGGACTCCACCTCATTCTCGTTCCGGTCCTTGCCCCGCTGCCGCTCCTCCTGCACGGCTGCAGGGCGGGTGGGGGGGTCAGCCCGCGGCTCCCTGGGCAGCGCCCCCCACCGGGGCCACGCCGAGCCAGCGCGCCCACCAGGGCCAGTGAGGGCCAGCCCACGGCCCGCTCTCTGCCTCACGGCGGCTCCACACACACAGCGCACCGCCTCTCCCGACGGCATTCAGCCAATGTCCACATGGGACCCGGCGGGGCCAGGTTTACACAGGCCGGGGTGCAAGGGGCGCAGCTCTCAGGGGCCGACGGGCGGTCCGGCAGGGAGCCTGACACGCAGTGAGAAGGATTTCGATGGACTGTGGACTCAGACGAAGCCAGGAAGGCTTCTCAGAAGAAGTGGCAAGAAAAGTAAAAAGGCAGGAAAGACCAGGTAATAGTTCAGTTCTAGGAGAGACAGTCCTGATAACGGGCGTTGCGGTTGGAGAGCCGGTGAAAGGGTACAGCTGGGAGCGGGACAACGTTCCCGACGTGCCCCAGGAAAGGGACAGGATAGGACACAGATCCCCAAAAGTCCCCTCCAGCTGCAGGGGGGCCCAGGGGAGACAGGGGAGCTGGACAACAGCCCCAAGCATCAGCCCGGTGGGGGAGGGGTAGCCCTGGGGGTGGAGGGCTGAGCAGAGGGGTGGGCAGGGCGTGGCCCAGTCCCTGGGATTCCAGGGAGAGAAGCCGAAGGAAGGAGGCAGACAGGGGCGTATGCACTTGCACACGGCCCCAGGGAGACCCACGGGGACAGAAGGGAGGGTGCCAGGGCGCCCTGCGCATGGGCGTTTACAGACCTCAAACTTGAGTCCATGCAGTTCAGGGGCTGGGACCCAGGGCTCAGGCTGTGGACCCACCCGGAGCCCCACAAGCACCCAGACGGCTCCCGGGGCTGCGGCAGTCACCTGCTGACACCCACCTCCACCCCCTCCTCTCTGGTGGAAGAACCAAGGGCCCTGGACTGGGGAAGACGAGTCAGCTGTGGGGAGAAATCACAGCCCGCACCGCAGCCTGTCTACACGGCACTGCTTCAGACTGAGCCACCAGCCGTGTCGGGGATGCCCAGATGCTGTCACAGCAGCCTCCCCCAAGCCCACCCAAGCCCACCCTCTGGTGGGTCCCCTCCACCAGGCCCCTGGGGTGGCCACGGCCTCCTCAGGGCTGGGTCCTCAGCCCCCCCCCGCCCCCAGACAAGGCCCTCGGCTTCTCCGAGGCCCCATCACAGAATGGGAGCTTGGTGAGGGGACCTCCGGAGTCTATCCCTGAGACCTCTGTCCCAGGCCCGTCTGTGCTGGGAAGACGGCCTGGAAACGGCCCCTCCCCCTTGCTGCAGAGCCCAGAGGCCTGGGAGAGCCAGCCCCACCTCCAGGGCCCCAAGCAAGCCCAGAGGGCTCCCAGGAAGAGACAGACGATTACCCTGGGCTGGGAGAGACCCACGCGCCGGGCCCAGGTACTGCACAGCACCCCAAGTTGTACAGGGAGCTCACTCCCTGACTGGAGGCCGCAGGCCTTCAAGACCTGGGCGGGTGCTGGCGGCAGTGGTCGCTGGGAGGCAGCCCCTCAGAGCCCCCACGACTGCACCCAGCAGACCTCACGGGGCCCCCAGAACCTTCACCTGGACAAATGCCCAGACCTCCCGACTCGGGCTCAGGCCACGTGGGTCCCGGGGCCCGGACCCCTGCCCCTGTCCCACCCCTGGGACCCGGACGCCCCCGTCCCGCTCCCGCATCCCAGACCCCCGCCATCCCACTCCTGGATCGCACACCAAGCTGCCACACCACAGGCCCTGGCACACGGCCAGCTCCTGGGGGGCCGTGGGCAGAGCATGAGGATAAAATACGGTGACGTGTGCAGGGAGCCGAACCTGCAGCCCCGGGTCACACCCTGCACAGGAGCCAGCTGAGGTCAGCTGACTCCAACCGCTGCTGGCCCTCTGGCCCGCTGCCCAGTTCCGGCCAGCCCTGGACATGGGGGCTCAGCCATCTGCTGAGGATGCCAGCCAGATGCTGGGGCCCCTCCCCCTCCACCGGGCCTTTCCTTGTGCCATCGGGGTCTCCCTCTCCCCAGTTCTGACCCATCCCAGATTCACATCCCCAAAGCCAGCTCAGAGCCCCCGCCCTGCAGAGCCTCAGCCTGGTGCCCTGCCCTCATGCCCTCACACTCTCAAGGAACTCTGCGTTCAGTGCCCCTTTCCTGGTCCAATGTCCTGGGGCAGGGCCTTCTGGAGAGCAGAAGGTGTAGCCCATCCCGGGCCTTCCTGAGTCTACATCCCCCTGGCCTCAGACAGGCTCATTCTCCCCTCCAGGACATAGAGCACATGCACACACGCGCACACACACACACACACACACACACACACACGCTCTGTGTGTGTGTGCGTGTGTGTGCGTGTGGAGTCGCTCTCGAGTACAGACCCCTCATCGGTCCTGGATTGAGTTCTGAAGGAAGCAGGAATGTGTCCTCTGAGCTAGAGAGCCCCTCGGGCAGGACACCCCCTCTTGGGGCCTCAGTGGCCCCGGCTGAAGAAGCGGTGTCCGGCCAGGACTTCTGGTGATGGTCAGGCCTGCCTGTCTCTGTGCTGAAAACAGCGGGGGGAGCAGGCTGGGCGCTGCTCCCACCGCCTCCCCCTTCTGACTTCCTGCCCAGCCCCCAGGGCCTGGAGGGGTGGCAGTGGCCACAGCGGTGGGTCGGGGTGGCCAGTGACATGTGCCGCTCCCTGACCCCCGTGTCAGCATCTCCCCTGATGCCAGGGTCCCCACGCTTGCTGGGTGCGGAGCCCCCCTCTCAGGCGCATGTCTGGCTGCTGGGGGAGGCCAGCCTCCCTGGTGTCCCTGAGCGCCCCCAGGGCAGGGGTGGGTGGCGGGGAGTGAGGCCCTGTGCTCACAGACGCCTCCTGCCTGAGGCTTCCCGGCGCCGGCGGAACGTAAGTCAAACACGACTGCCTCTAAAAGGTGATTGAGCAAAACATAAATCCCCCGGCTCCTCCGGCCCCTCCGCCGTCTATAAATAAACCCATAATATTTATAACGATGCCGCTCGGAGCTGCCAGCCCTCCCCGGCTTCAAAGTGCTCCGCGAGGCGTTGGCTAATTAATTGGCGCTGCCCCCGCGGAGTAGGCAGGTGCTGGGGACCCCCATCCGCCCCGGGCACTGCCCCCACACTCGGGCCACCCTGTCTGCCCCACCCATGCAGCAGGAGGAAATCTGTGACTGGGCCTCATGTGGGAAGTGTGGGAGCGGCGGGGGGGGGGACGGAGGTGGGAGCACCTTGCGGGGCCAGTGCTGCGGTCCACCCTCCACGGCCGAGGCCACACAGCGGGCAGGGGCAGGGCAGGGCCGAGGTGCCCGGAGCCGCCCGCTGTCCTGGGAGCTCAGCGGTGGCCCCCGTGCTGTCCTGGCCCTGCGCCCCCACCTGGAAGGACGAGCCAGTGCATTCTGCACAGCGCACAAACTCACAGGGGCCACCGCCCCGCTCAGAGTCACGGGCACACGGGCCTGCCTGGACTCTGTGTCCGTTGCCCTGGCTGCTGGCCACACCAGTCCGTGCAGAGCTGCTCTGTGCACACACGCCCACGCCCACACGCGCATTATGGCCACCACTCTCCGAACCCACCCCCAGCAGGCACAGGGCTGCCCCCTGCCATGCTCCTCCCAAAGAGCCCTCGGGGGGGACCCCAGCCACGCCTGCGTGGTGACACGAGGAACACAGGGACAAAGAGGCCCAGAGGGGCAACATCCCCTGCCCAGTGTTGGCCCCCCAGCCTGGGCCAGCAGTGCCCCTGTGGGCCGCGCCCCGTCCCCGAGCTCCCGCGGGCAGGCCCGGGCCCGTGCTGCCCGACGGCGGGCGCCTCCCCCCGGAATGCAGCCGAGTGAGTCCCAGGTGCCACAGGTGTGCGCCCCCGGCACGGCGCCCAGCAGAGATGCTATCTGCCATCCGCGGCGTCCCTAGTCAGCCGGCTGGGGTGGGGGTGGGGGGGCAGGGCCTCCCATCAGTGCCGACCCCGGACTGCGCCCCGCAGCGCTGCCTGGGCCTGCGCCTATGTCCTCGCCTGTAACAGAGGTGTGATCGAGAGCCCCAAGGAGGGGCCCCACAGCAGGGCCAGCCTGGAAGCCAACACCTCACATCCTCTGCTCCTGGCCCCCATCCCTCCAGGCTGCCACACGGTCCTGCTGCGGCCAGGGAGCCCTCCTTGTCCGCAAGGCAGCAGACGGGAAAAGAGCTGTGTCAGGACCGGTTCCGGGGGGCTGGGGGCAGTACCCAGCACCTAGTCCCAGGTCCCTTTGGCCTGGGAGACCGTGGAGCTCCCCGCGGGGCCGCCACTGAAGCCACGCGCCACTCCTCCCGAGGGTGGGCTGGGCCCCGCCGCGGAGCACACACGGGAAGGCGTGGGGAAGGGGCCCGGCTGCATGTGGTCGTGTTTGAGGCACGAGAGACCTCCGCAGGAGGGTTTTCACCGCACGCTCGTGACTCATAAATCTAGTACGAGGCAAAGGGGAGGTGGGCCCTGATAGGATCAGGTATTTATCTAACAGCCCATAAATCAGGTCTCCAGAGCTGTGCACTGCCTTAGGAATGCGCCCAGAGCGCCAGATTGATCCATCAGACAAGAGATTGCAAAGCAGGGGAGACAGACTGGCTGGCCCAGTTCTGGACTAGCCCACGGCTGCGGCCGGGACTCGGAGAACCCCAGGTGCCCAGCCCTGCCGCCCGTCTCCCTGGGTGTGAGGTCAGGGCCGAACCCCCATACCACGGGCCAGGGAGCAAGTGCCCAGTGAGGCTCCACGCAAAGCAGGTGCTTCTAACAGCCCCTCACAGGACCCAGTTGCCGTGGGCACCAGGAGAGGGGTCGGACCAGGTCTGCCTGACTCCCTTCCACTCTTAGGGCGTCAGCCTGCAGCTGGGTCAGTTGTCTCCTCTGTGTCCCCTGCTGGCGCTGAGCACGCCTGGGGGCCTGCCTGGTGGTGTGACGACCCCTGGCAGTGGGTGCATGCCCACAGCTCACTACTATGTGCCCAGTGCCCAGCGTGGTGCCCGGCACCAGGAGTGTTGAGCTTGGCGAGGGCGTGGTCTCAGGCACTGACCCCAGCTCGCTCTGTCCTAGGGTGTCCTCGGGGGAACCCGGGCCTCCGCCGGCACACTGGCAGCTGGCCACCTGGCCAGTGCCCCACACCTAGGCACACACTGATCCAGCACCCACCATGCACCTGCCCTGCCCAAGTCCCCATCCCGGGAACAGCACTGCACAGGCCACCGTCTGGCCAGCCCTCCATGATTTCAAAGGGTGCCCAGAGGGGCTGGGGCCGGGTGCACACTCCTCTGGCCCCCTGGATCCCATAAAGGAAAAAGGACAGCACCAGGGACCAGAGGCCTGAGTCCCGCCTGGCATTTGACCTCGGACACGCCCTGGACCCTCTGGGCTTCAGCTCCTCCACCTGCCCAAGGAGCAGCGGGTGGGCCCAGCACTCCATGAAACGTGTGCCCTGATCAGGAAGGGCTGGTGGGCAGGCGCCCCGGGAGGCCCCCTGCGGCTCCGCACTGGAGCCCCGAGGCCCCCTGGCCGGAAGCAGTGCCTGATGCAGGACACCCCGTGCCCCACTTGCCCCACTTACCCTCGAGGACGAGGCCCAGCTGGGGTCTCAGTTTCTTAACAAGGATATGTGGGTGAAATAGGAAATGAGGTGAGAGCCGCACGGGACAGTGCAAGGAGGTGAGGCCCCACCGGGGGCCCCGCCAGGTCAGACACACACGCCCTGACCCCAGGGGGCACGTCCCCAGCCCCACGCGGCCCCGGGTGCGAGACCTGCACAGAGGCAGACTATAAGCAGCTGATTCACCCAGGACACAGGCGTCATCAATCCGCAGGTGGGGAAACTGAGGCCCACGGACAGCTGGGGGCTGGGCAGGGTCACACTAAGAGTTGGGGCCAAGGACTCAGATCCAGATCTGGCCGAATAAACTCCACGATTTCAATGACGCCCGCTGCTCCGAGGACCTCGGCGCAGTCAGACACCTCCACAGGCCTGCAGGAGGGAGGGGGCGGGCACAGGGCGCCCCCCCCCCCGTCCCGCAGGTGGCACCCCTGCTCCACTCTGCCCCCTTGCTGGCACTGCCCCTGCCACAGCGTCTCCTCCCCAGACTCCTCACAACTGTCTCCTCACCAGTTGGCCGGACACGACCTCAGGACCCGCAGGCACCGCGTCCCTGGGCTCCCTGTCCCCACCTCGCACCTCCAGCCCCGGCCCGGTCCCCACGCCCCAGCCCCGCCCCCCCAGCAGGGCAGAGAGCCGCCAGCGGGCGGGATGGGGGCATCCCCTCTGGCCCCAGAGCCTGGCAGACAGCAGGCGCCCAGCGAAGGCCAGGTGCCACCAGGGGACCCACAGAGCCGGCAGGGCCCTGCCAGGGCGCGGCGCCCACCTTCCCGCTTCATGCCCATGGCCAGGCACTTCTGGTAGCGGCAGTACTGGCAGCGGTTGCGCTGCCGCTTGTCGATGAGGCAGTCCTTGTTGTCCCGGCAGGTGTAGGTCAGGTCCTTGCGCACCGTCCGCTTGAAGAAGCCCTTGCAGCCCTCGCAGCTGTACACGCCGTAGTGCTTGCCTGCAGGGGAGGGGCCGTGAGCGCGCCGCCGCGCCGCCAGACCCTGCCCGCCGCCCCCGCTGCCGCCGCCCCCGCCCGTGCTCTCCGTGCGGCGAAGACACGGGAAGGCCCAGCGCGAGAGGCCCGCGGGGCTCCGAGCGCCCCCTCCTCGGCCCAGCTGGCCGGCCGCCTCCCCGCACCCCTGCCCCATGCCCGCGGGGCTCCCGCGGCGCCGCTGCACCTGCGACGGCCCACCTGAGGAGCGGTCCCCGCAGATGGCACAGATGTGCTTGGTGAAGGACGCCATGTTCCCTGAGGGGTGGGCCGGGACTTTGAGAACCCCGTTGAGGCCCAGCGGGGGTTTGACGTCCTCGCTGCTGCTGGCCGGGTTCATGGGCGAGCTGAGCTGAGGAAGGAGAGCGGGGTGTCGGGGGCACGTGCCAACATCCCTCTCCCGCCCTATAGCGAGAAAGGCACCCATGCACCTCCCCCCAC